>CALYMW010000569.1:0-36600 GCA_944588485.1 Phosphuga atrata
GTCTTGTCTGTCTAGTCTTGTCTGACTAGTCTTGTCTGTCTAGTCTTGTCTGTCTAGTCTTGTCTGTCTAGTCTTGTCGGTCTAGTCTTGTCTGTCTAGTCTTGTCTGTCTAGTCTTGTCTGTCTAGTCTTGTCTGTCTAGTCTTGTCTGTCTAGTCTTGTCTGTCTAGTCTTGTCTGTCTAGTCTTGTCTGTCTAGTCTTGTCTGTCTAGTCTTGTCTGTCTAGTCTTGTCTGTCTAGCCTTGTCTGTCTAGTCTTGTCTGTCTAGTCTTGTCTGTCTAGTCTTGTCTGTCTAGTCTTGTCTGTCTAGCCTTGTCTGTCTAGTCTTGTCTGTCTAGTCTTGTCTGTCTAGTCTTGTCTGTCTAGTCTTGTCTGTCTAGTCTTGTCTGTCTAGTCTTGTCTGTCTAGTCTTGTCTGTCTAGTCTTGTCTGTCTAGTCTTGTCTGTCTAGTCTTGTCTGTCTAGTCTTGTCTGTCTAGTCTTGTCTGTCTAGTCTTGTCTGTCTAGTCTTGTCTGTCTAGTCTTGTCTGTCTAGTCTTGTCTGTCTAGTCTTGTCTGTCTAGTCTTGTCTGTCTAGTCTTGTCTGTCTAGTCTTGTCTGTCTAGTCTTGTCTGTCTAGTCTTGTCTGTCTAGTCTTGTCTGTCTAGTCTTGTCTGTCTAGTCTTGTCTGTCTAGTCTTGTCTGTCTAGTCTTGTCTGTCTAGTCTTGTCTGTCTAGTCTTGTCTGTCTAGTCTTGTCTGTCTAGTCTTGTCTGTCTAGTCTTGTCGGTCTAGTCTTGTCTGTCTAGTCTTGTCTGTCTAGTCTTGTCTGTCTAGTCTTGTCTGTCTAGTCTTGTCTGTCTAGTCTTGTCTGTCTAGTCTTGTCTGTCTAGTCCTTGTCTGTCTAGTCTTGTCTGTCTAGTCTTGTCTGTCTAGTCTTGTCTGTCTAGTCTTGTCTGTCTAGTCTTGTCTGTCTAGTCTTGTCTGTCTAGTCTTGTCTGTCTAGTCTTGTCTGTCTAGTCTTGTCTGTCTAGTCTTGTCTGTCTAGTCTTGTCTGTCTAGTCTTGTCTGTCTAGTCTTGTCTGTCTAGTCTTGTCTGTCTAGTCTTGTCTGTCTAGTCTTGTCTGTCTAGTCTTGTCTGTCTAGTCTTGTCTGTCTAGTCTTGTCTGTCTAGTCTTGTCTGTCTAGTCTTGTCTGTCTAGTCTTGTCTGTCTAGTCTTGTCTGTCTAGTCTTGTCTGTCTAGTCTTGTCTGTCTAGTCTTGTCTGTCTAGTCTTGTCTGTCTAGTCTTGTCTGTCTAGTCTTGTCTGTTTAGTCTTGTCTGTCTAGTCTTGTCTGTCTAGTCTTGTCTGTCTAGTCTTGTCTGTCTAGTCTTGTCTGTCTAGTCTTGTCTGTCTAGTCTTGTCTGTCTAGTCTTGTCTGTCTAGTCTTGTCTGTCTAGTCTTGTCTGTCTAGTCTTGTCTGTCTAGTCTTGTCTGTCTAGTCTTGTCTGTCTAGTCTTGTCTGTCTAGTCTTGTCTGTCTAGTCTTGTCTGTCTAGTCTTGTCTGTCTAGTCTTGCCTGTCTAGTCTTGTCTGTCTAGTCTTGTCTGTCTAGTCTTGTCTGTCTAGTCTTGTCTGTCTAGTCTTGTCTGTCTAGCCTTGTCTGTCTAGTCTTGTCTGTCTAGTCTTGTCTGTCTAGTCTTGTCTGTCTAGTCTTGTCTGTCTAGTCTTGTCTGTCTAGTCTTGTCTGTCTAGTCTTGTCTGTCTAGTCTTGTCTGTCTAGTCTTGTCTGTCTAGTCTTGTCTGTCTAGTCTTGTCTGTCTAGTTTTGTCTGTCTAGTCTTGTCTGTCTAGTCTTGTCTGTCTAGTCTTGTCTGTCTAGTCTTGTCTGTCTAGTCTTGTCTGTCTAGTCTTGTCTGTCTAGTCTTGTCTGTCTAGTCTTGCCTGTCTAGTCTTGTCTGTCTAGTCTTGTCTGTCTAGTCTTGTCTGTCTAGTCTTGTCTGTCTAGTCTTGTCTGTCTATTCTTGTCTGTCTAGTCTTGTCTGTCTAGTCTTGTCTGTCTAGTCTTGTCTGTCTAGTCTTGTCTGTCTAGTCTTGTTTGTCTAGTCTTGTTTGTCTATATAGTTTCTTAATGATTGGATGAACGAAAGAGAATAAAAATTCCAACGAAATTTATTTGGTAACGAAAGTGAGAAACAAAAATCTCTAAAATATTTAGTCGAAACGAAATAATATTTAAAATATAGCTATATTTGTCTGTAGAATATAATATATATATATTTATAAAATTAGCTTTAGTAATCTAAAATCAAGTGACGCAAAGAAACGAAATATACACCGGGTGTCTCTTCTCTAAATCCCATAAAATCACACCTAAGTCTACCTCTCAGGATCTGTAATCGGCACCGAAAAAGAAAAAGACAATTGAATCGAACACAAATACCCAAACATCAAATCATTTACATTATCTCTAGACTACTGTCACTGTTTTTAGTGGTGTGCTCGGGCTCTGACCCCGAGCCCGAACCCATCTCCATAAGCTCCTCCCCCTTCGTGTCCGGATCTGGCTCCGACACACTCTGCATCTGCCATGCAGGTATCGATGGAGGAACCACCGGACTATTTGATACTGAAGGAAACTGTTTCCTATAAACCAAACAAAAAAAAATTCTCAATATTTAGGAAAATACTGGTAGATTAGGGGTGGACAAAATGGATAAGGCAGGGCTAGACAAACAATATGTAACTCAGGAAACACAACAAATAACAAAATCTGTCCGAAACTTTCATATTCCCTTTTAACCAAGGCGGACGCGCATGTGCTTAACCCCTTGATATAGGAATAAAATGCGCGTTGACGTGCCCATATACATGTGATTTTATCACATATACATGACGTTTTAGAAACGTCATTGTACGTCAAGGGGTTAACTAACCGTAAAAGGTCTATTCTAAAATATAAATGAAATAACATGTATAGTATTTTATAATGCCTCCCTCCAAACCACATTTTTTTTTATTAAAGGGGCTCTTGAGGCACTTGCAGTTGGACAGCCCTGGTCTATCAAATATTTCCAAACATGTACCAAGGGTCAAAATCAGATTCTTGGGGCACTTGCACTTGGACAGCCCTGGTCTAGCGAATATCTCCAGACATGAACCAAGGCTCATAGTTAGATTCGATACCTTATATAATCTTGTTATGATTTACCTTGATAATAAAAGTTAGATAGACTCAAAGTTAGATTCGATACCTCATATAATCTTGTTATGATTTAACTTGATAATAAAAGTTACATAGACTCAAAGTTAGATTCGATACCTCATATAATCATGTTATGATTTAACTTGATAATAAAAGTTACATAGACTCAAAGTTAGAATTGATATCTTATATGATCTTGTCATGATTTACCTTGATAATAAAAGTCCTTTGACAGTGGAAACCTCGGACTGTAGATTCTGCAGCTGCCTCTGAGTGCTGCTCTCGGAACATTGGTTAATCTTATCTATTTCTACCTTGACGCTCGTTAAACCCTCCTTCAGCTCGTTCACCGACGTAGTCACCGACTTGTTCAGATCCTCCACTGAATCTTCAATGGACTTTTTTTTACTTCCGAATAAAAATGGCTTTATATATTTCTTAAACAAACGAAACAAATATTAATTTATATTAGTCACAGTCTTACTTTATAGTCTTGTCTGTCTACTTCTATACATTTAGTTTCGTCTAATAGACCTTTTCCTAGTTGAATTTGTTTTGTGCGCATGCGTCAATTTTCGACATGTACGTCAAAAAAGTGTCCGAATTTTTTTTAAACGTAAAACCAATGAAAATAACAAAATGTGCCCGAAACTTTCATATTCCCGCCTTTTATACATTGCGGACGCGCTTGCGTTTAACTAACCGTAAAAAGGACTATTAGACTTGTCTGTCAAGTCTAACTAGTCTTGTCTGTAGTTGACAACATACCCGCCTTCCAATGCGGGAGACCCGGGTTCGAAACCTGGTCGGGGAGACAACAACTAGGGCGGTTTTCACTAACCGTCCGCGCTGCCCACCCTGTATGAATGCAAAATATGCGATACCGGGGTGGCGCATACTAAAAAGCCAAGGTGGAATAGGGGGAGAGCTTGCCCCGAACCACTTTAGTCTTGTCTGTCTAGGCTTGCCTGTTTAGTCTTGTATGACTAGTCTTGTCTGTCTGGTCTTGTCCGTCCAGTCTTATCTATCTAGTCTTGTCTGTCTAGTCTTGTCTGCCTTGTCTTGTCTTTCTAGTCTTGTCTGTCTAGTCTTGTCTGTCTAGTCTTGTCAGTCTAGTCTTGTCTGTCTAGTCTTGTCTGTCTAGTCTTGTCTGTTTAGTCTTGTCTGTCTAGTCTTGTCTGTCTAGTATTGTCTGTCTAGTCTTGTCTGTCTAGTCTTGTCTGTCTAGTCTTGTCTGTCTAGTCTTGTCTGTCTAGTCTTGTCTGTCTAGTCTTGTTTGTCTAGTCTTGTCTTTCTAGTTGTGTCTGTCTAGTCTTGTCTGTCTAGTCTTGTCTGTCTAGTCTTGTCTGTCTAGTCTTGTCTGTCTAGTCTTGTCTGTCTAGTCTTGTCTGTCTAGTCTTGTCTGTCTAGTCTTGTCTGTTTAGTCTTGTCTGTCTAGTCTTGTCTGTCTAGTCTTGTGTGTCTAGTTTTGTCTGTCTAGTCTTGTCTGTCTAGTCTTGTCTCTCTAGTCTTGGCTGTCTAGTCATGACGGTCTAGTCTTGTCTGTCTAGTCTTGTCTGTCTAGTCTTGTGTGTCTAGTCTTGTCTGTCTAGTCTTGTCTGTCTAGTCTTGTTTGTCTAGTCTTGTCTGTCTAGTCTTGTCTGTCTAGTCTAGTCTGTCTAGTCTTGTCTGTCTAGTCTTGTCTGTTTAGTCTTGTCTGTCTAGTCTTGTCTGTCTAGTCTTGTGTGTCTAGTTTTGTCTGTCTAGTCTTGTCTGTCTAGTCTTGTCTGTCTAGTCTTGGCTGTCTAGGCTTGTCTGTCTAGACTTCTATCTAGATCTAGACTTCGTCTATCTAGTCTGTCTAGTCTTATCTGTCTAGTCTTATCTACCTAGTCTTGTTTGTTTAGTTCAGGGGTGGCAAACCTTTTTGTACCCGCATGCCAACTTGTTTTAATTTCATATTTTGAAATGTTGACGTGCCAGATAACATAAGACATCCCGGCTAGGAATTTGATTTCTAGTTCGAGATAGAATTAGGCAACCCTTATTCCGTGTTAGGTCCAAATGAGGAAACCACAGAAGGCCGTCGTCACATTCATAACACACGTCTGTCTCGCTGCCTAATTAGGAAAACCTGATGTGATACACATAAGGAAGCCACATATGCATGTTATAACCTAACCTAATCTGATTTGGGCTTCCTGTTTAAGCTACAGTTTGGAAAACAAACTCGGATGTAACGACCCCAACCTAATCTGGCCCAAATTCTGCTTCCTCTTCAGGCAACAGTTTGAAAACCACACTCGCATGTGGCGATCCCGACCTAATTTGTGCTGATTTGATTTGCTCTTGCGAAAACTGTTCGGCAACTACACTTACATGCCTCAACTGTAACTTAAAGTGGTCCCAATTCCGGTTTTATCTTAATTTGGGCGGGACAAGGCTAGGTTAGGTTAAGTAATTTAATGTGGTCCCAATTTGGCTTTTATCTTAATGAGGACGGGACAAGGGTGGGTTGTTATGTTTTGCTAACTTAATGTCCCAATTTGGCTTTTATTTTAATTAGTACGGGACAAGGCTAGGTTAGCTAACTTAATGTGGTCCCAATTTGGCTTTTATCATAAATAGGACGGGACAAGACTAGGTTAGGTTAGGTAACTTAATGTGGTCCCAATTTGGCTTTTATTTTAATTAGGACGGGACAAGGCTAGGTTAGGTTAACTAACTTAATGTGGTACCAATTTGACTTTTATTTTAATTAGAACGGGACAAGGCTAGGTTAGGCTAGATAACTTAATGTGGTCCTACTATGGCTTTTATTTTAATTAGGACGGGACAAGGCTATGTTAGGTTAGTTAACTTAATGTGGTCCCAATTTGGCTTTTATCTTAATGAGGACGGGACAAGGGTGGGTTGTTATGTTTAGCTAACTTAATGTCCCAATTTGGCTTTTATTTTAATTAGTACAGGACAAGGCTAGGTTAGCTAACTTAATGTGGTCCCAATTTAGCTTTTATCATAAATAGGACGGGACAAGACTAGGTTAGGTTAGGTAACTTAATGTGGTCCCAATTTGGCTTTTATTTTAATTTGTACGGGACAAGGCTAGGTTAGGTTAGCTAAGTTAATGTGGTCCCAATTTGGCTTTTATCTTAATTAAGACGGGACAAAGCTAGGTTAGGTTAGGTAACTTAATGTGGTCCCAATTTGGCTTTTATTTTAATTAGGACGGGACAAGGCTAGGTTAGGTTAGCTAACTTAATGTGGTCCCAATTTGGCTTTTATCTTAATAAGGACGCGAGAAGCTTAGAATTACACTTGCCGCAATTGGGGAGACCTCATTGGGGCTGCATTGATTTTTCGACGTGCCTCGGTTAACTATCTACATGTGCTATATATACACGTGCCAGTTTACACGTGACACGCGTGCCACAGATTCGTCACCATTGGTTTAGTCTGTCTAGTCTTGTCTGCCTAATCTTATCTGTCTAGTCTTCTCTGTCTAGTCTATCTATCGATTTTATTTATTTGTGATATTTGTTGCCTTGTGATTGTTTATTTTCATTGAGGAAAATATGAATTAAAGAAATATCAATTCAAAACAAATTGTATCTCTACGCAATAAATAAAGTGTTGCAATCAATGGCCATGTACAAAGTATAAACTCACGAATGTAGATTAACGACCTTTGCCATTTGTGACATTCGTTTGTAAGAATCAAAAATATAATGAGTTTGAATTTAAAAAAATATCAAATTTATGACAATGAATTGACCACCGGAATCGCAGTGTTAACATAATCGGGAATATGCATGTAATTTAAATTTGGTTCAAATATTTTTGTTCCGAATCTTTATTGGACAACAATTTGAACTAAACCATTATTTTATTAATTAATATCTTTTTAATTACCTAAAATTAATATTTAAAAGCGAGGGAAATTCAAATTTGTAAAACGCAACGCTATTGGTTAAAAAGCGATATGTGACGTAACTTAATATGTAAAGAAGTTCGTTTCTAACTTTATAAAGTCGGAACACAGCCTGAATATATAAATATATTCAAACATTCCGGAGGTTTAGAAGTTTATTGAGGGTTCTAATCTATAATGTAGTATGGTTTTATCAATATTAAAATTATCATTTAAATCAATAACCTGCTAAGTTCATGTCTCTCTCACGAAATGTCAAATTAAAAATATCTAACATAGCTTTTCATAAAAGTTCATAAAAGCAAAGTTGCACTGATGAGATATAAATCACAAAACGCGTATTATGATACTTTCTATGTATTTTGGCAGAAAATTATTAATGTATATTATTCGACGTCATCAACAGAGCGCGAGAAAATGGCGGCGATTAAACTGCTCAAAATTATTCACTATTTTAATTATTTTTTAAACTTAATTACAGCATTTTTAAACAGTATTTATATCTTTTTACTATGCTATAACGGTGTAAACCAGGGGTTGGCAACCTATGACCCGCGGGTCACCGAGTGACCTATTTGATAATTTCAAGTAACCCATTTTCTCACTTTTAGTTTTTCCCGATATTTGAATATTATCGTACATTTACGTACAATATTTGAACATGTTTTTTTTAAATTTTGTATAAGTTTTGCTTCAGGAGGTTCGAGCGTAACTAATGAGTCAGAATAGTGCTTGAATTTTTCTATATTTTCAATTATCGTAATATTTGATAAAATTCATTATTTTTTTTTATAATAACGTAACAAATTTTAAAATTGGTAATTATTATTTATTTAATAAAATATATTTATGCAATGACTTCGTTATTTTTGACTTATAAGGTGACATAAAAAGATCTGGCAACATCAGTGTTATGAGTCGACTGGTTGTAATGGGATCAGAATTTTATTAGCCCAAGATGTTGGCCGAAAACCTCGAATTACCAAAAGACAAAAAATAATAGATTATCTAATATCAAAAAATAATATATTAATCTATGTAAAAAGCTGGAGTGTATTCTATCAAATAGTTCCACAGACGTTCAAAAGTTCAAAATGTTTCCATGTTTTTCTTTTCTCTCACAATCAGCTGTTATCGCGACGTTGCCAAACCATCTGTCATGCGAATTACTGTCGATAAACAAGGTTCAAAACAAAAACATTTAAATTTAATTATTTCAATAATTACATCGGGAACATCACATGACTTTAATGTTATCGTGTTTTAATATTATCTAAGTTTATTGTACATAGTTTTTTATTCCTTAAAGTTGGGAGATTAATATCGAAAAAATAAATAAAGACGTGACGGAAGCTTGTCGGCCATATGAACCTGTGTATAAGATTCGAAAAAACATCATTTTTTAATTTTTTTTTTCCGGATAAACTAAACGGAGGATCACTTTCAAATTTTGAGAGGACATAAATAAAGTATTGATCTTCATGTATAAAAAGTTTCAAAGCTTAAACTTGAAAAAAATATTGTAATGGGATTCGCTCGAACCTCCTCAAGTACGATAATTTTACACCTCAGGTACGTTCAGGGCCACTTTTCAGGTTGCCAACACTACCCAGTTGTAGCCATAGACATATAAGAATAGACCACGCTAGTAATAATATCATATCAAATTACATCGAATGACTTCTATTTGTAATACTCCTTTTATTTTTTCAGCGCATGTGTCAATTTCCCCCATGTTATACGTCTAAAAGTGCCCGAACTTTCCGACGTATAATAAAATATGAGCCCGAAACTTTCATATTCCCGCCTTTCTAACTTGCGGCGGATGCGCATGCGCTTAACAAACCATAAAAAGGTCTATTTGTATGAAAGTCACAAAGTTTTGACAACTGCCTAAAATGACATCAGTAGGTTTTAACAGCTTTTAATTTTTCGAATGTCAATGAAAAACAGTGCGTTATTGCATCAATTAATGACAAAGGCACTGATCGTCAAGTATAAAGGCCGATTGGCGGTGGTGGCCCATTAGTCAAGGTGTCGGACTTCGGAGCCGCAAGTCCCGGGTTCGAATCCTGGACATTGTGAAAAATAAGCCACTCTGGCAAAGTCATCGCAGAAAAATCTGCCACGAAACCCCCCCGACACCTGTGTCTAAGATCAAGACACCAAGCACAAGTGTATGCCGTGGGAGGAGGCCTTGGCCCGTCATGGGGTGTTGCGCCAGGAATTATTATTATAAAGGCGGATTCTCATATACGCGACACTCAACTACGCGACGTCACGCGACATCGCCTGTCAAATAATGACTACATTGTTTTGGTACTCACTATGGCTACGCGACAGCTACGCGAAAAAGTAAATTGTTTTCTATAACAACTGATGTAGCTGGTGCTTCAAGTATGAGAGGAAAAACAGTTGAAAAGGTAATGGACTTACTTTTATCCCTCAATTGTATCAGACATGAAGAAAATTTATTTGCAAAAGCAGCTGCGCAACAACTTAAGGATATAATTAGGGCTTACAATACCGAACTAAAATCTGAATACCGGTATTTGATATTTGAAATATCGGGATACCGGTATTAAAACCGGTGTTATTAATAAAAAATTTACTAGTTATATTTTTACTTACCTCAGTCATTATATTGACTTGTTAACAAATAATATATGAAATCCTATAAATATTGTTCTGAAATGAGTAGATATTATTTATTTAATTACATAGAGAGTAGGAATAGATAGATACAAAAAAACGTGCAAGTAAAAAAAAAGTACATATTAAATTTTATGTTACATATTACATATAATAGGCTCGTATGGCATTATATAAATAAAAGAAGCAAAAAATATAATTAAATTGGAAAGTATTTATGAAACCAAATTAATAACTTGCTTATTGTTTATTAACCCTTTGCGGTCCTATTTAATTTCTATAAGCATATACCCTAGGTCCTATTTATTTTTCAAAAATAAAAGAAATGTAAACTACATATTTATAATTTATTTATAACAAAATATATTTTTTCAAATCCAATATCACAAATGCACAAAAAAATTGTAGTCTAAATCATCAAAACAATCCAAAATAAATTCATAAAAAAAAAACAGTAACAAAAAGTAAAAGGTCTATACCGCCTTACAGAGATCAAACGATTAATCGTATGCCTCTCTATATTCATTGTCGTTGTATCTATATATATATATATAAATATATATATATATATATATATATATATATATATATATATATATGTACTCCATGTTATTTCAAATATCAATATGAAGCAAAACAAAATAGTAAATGCTATGAAGTAAATATTTCAATTTGAAGCAAAATCGGTCTAATCATTTTTATATGAATATTATTGTTCCCACATTATTCATATTATTTGTATATCTTTTGCGTATGATATTTTTTGAAACATTCGCTAGGATGGAGGCCGGGTTTACGTGTGCAAGTGTCGCAATAAAATACAGTTTCTCTTCTTCCACCGCGCACCTTTCGATTACTACAAACTGCACAATCCTTCGAAATACTTTTTTCGTTTGAAAAAATAAAATGAGGTTTCTTATTTAGCCGTTCTTCCAAATCTGATGTTGATGGACGACCCATTTTGGCAGATTTGGGATTCCTAATATCTCATACAAGTTGTTGCAATAACACTTTTCTACACTGGAGGTGAGTTTTCCGTTGTAATCCATCTTCTTGTCTTTGCTTACAAAACAAAATGTAACTGTTTACTATTGCTACCTCCAGAAGCCAAAAAAACATTTTTCTCCACCACTTTAGTGACTTTCTTGTAAAGCCATAACTTGCTATGTATTGGTCGGCACGATCAACTGCTCCCATATTTTTCGAATAGTCGATAATCGCTACAGGTTTTCTTATTTCTTCCACTGCTCCGGTCCTTATTCTTCTCGTCACCAACTTAGTCTCTGTATTATGAAAAGTGGAAAGTATTTGTACATTTCTTTTATCTTTCCAAGATAATACCATCGTTTTATTACCCTTCCTATATGTTTTCGTCGAGTACTTTTGGAGTCTTAATTTATTTTTTTCTAATTTCTTCAGGCAAACCCTTCCTGTTAGGCATTATTGTACCAGTTGTGTGAATGCCCAGGGTTAGTAGTTCATAAGCTAAATCTGTGCCTGTATTAAATCTGTCAGTATATAAGTGGAATCCGGTACCGTTAGATTTTTCCAATAATTTATTACACAAATGTAATGTTATTCTTGATGTGAACGCGAGATCAGGACGAATAAGAGTAGCTGTTGTACTGGACCCGTAGTATGGTAACAATACACTTATATACCCAGTTTCTGATTCAGCTAAGACATATACCCTAAGTCCCCACTTCGTTGGCTTTTGTGGATTATACATTTTGAATATGATTCTCCCTTTGAATCCAATAGTACTTTCATCTACTGCAATATTTTGTGTAGGAATATAGTATTCTCTACATTTATTGTCAATGTAATCTACGACATTTTTTACTTTTGCGCCTCGATATGATATATGAACTACAGGTTGTTCTGGAGGTGGGTTCAAATGAAATGACCAATATATTTGGAGGAACCGTTTTCTAGAAAACACGTCCTTGAAGAAGGCATGCTTATCTGTCCATTCCTCGCTAAAATACTCTTTTATGGATGATTTATCATGTAATGCCATGTTCATAATGACACCAAAAAATGCTTTCATTTCTGTGAGTGTAACGTCCACCCAATCCGACCATATGGAATATTTTTGTAAGGGCGTCACTTTCTGTATATTCCTTTGCGTACCTATTAGTTTCTCTCACAATATCTTCAATAATTTCATTAGTGAAAAATAATTGAAAGTATCTACTAAAGTAGTAATCTACTTCTATGGCTGGACTATTTTTTAGGGGGTTATAACCGTGCCCAGCAGTATATGGTAATTTTACAAAATCTTCGTCATTTGTACCCCATAATTTCCATCTGCTCTCGTCAAGAACTCTGTTTTCTTCGTCGCTTTCTTCCTCAGAATTACTTTCATGATCGGATTCAGAGTCATCTACTTCAAAATCATCTTCAGAAGCAACATTCTCGTAATCAATCTCTGAATCAAACTGGCTCTCATCGCTAGAAGAGATTTGTAGACGTTTTCGTGAAGCCTTTGGCATTTTCTACTACGATTGAAAAAATAATAAATTACAAAAAAGTAAATATCATATATAAAATGTAAAAATATAAAAAATAATACTACTTACCAGCAAAATCAAAGTGACAAAAGTGATTTCAAAAAAACTAACAGTTTCACAAATTGTTATAAATTCAAATAATAAATGAAAATTAAATAATTTATTTACAAAAAAGTTGTTATTTACGCGTACACTATGTTGATTACTGTCACTATTCAAAACAAAAAAGACTGTAGACCAGCGCATACGCCATGTCACTGAGATGAACATAGAAATTAAAATATTTTATCTACGACCACTATTATAATTGCCCAATATTGTACAGTTCGTGGATTATGTAAATACATCTTACAACACACGTATGTAACAGTCCGCGATTAATGTTATTTAATGATTCAATAACGCACTAGTGCGTTTGGTTTACGATACTTTGATTGGTTGAGAGCTGCTACTATCGTTTAATATAGGCAACCCAATACATTCCGTTATTTGTCAAAAAAAATTAAACGTCAAACTAATACATAAACACTATATTTTTTTTCAATTATAAAAATTAAAGTCCAGTATTGTCCAGTGATAGCGAAATAGAAAATGCTACTCCGCCCGAAATTGTTGAAAAAGCGAAACAAGCTGCCCATAATTTGCTACGGATTAAATCTCGGGATCGATACGAGGATGCATATAGAGAATTTATGGACTGGAGAATGAAGCATAAAGTTAAATCCTTTTCAGAAAATGTTTTATTATAGTTTGATGAGTTATCTCAAACAATGAAACCATCTTCACTTTGGGCAATTTATTGAATGGTTCAGACAACAATTAATATAAAGCACGACATAGACATTTCAAAACATTCAAAGTTAATAGCTTTACTAACGGGAAAATCTGATGGATTTAAAAACAAAAAATCAAAAATTTTAACCATTTAATAAATTAACAGTTTCCTCAATAATTCGCCGGATAACAAATATTTATTGATGAAGGTATTCATTACGTTTTTATCTTATAATGCTCTCTAATGGGCATAACGACATATAGAAGACAACGGAACATCTCTGATCATTAAAATTCCCGATTCCAAAACAAAAACTCAAAGATCTTTTGTGATACCGAAAGAATTTTACCAAACCTGTAAAAAATATATTCACCTACGCCCACAAAATATGGACAAAACTCAGCCTTTTTTTCTAAATTATCAAAATGAGAAATGCACTAAGCAATGGAATAAATAAAATTGCCCCTATTCCTAAACAAATTGCCAATTATCTTCATTTGCCGGAAGCAAATCTTTATACAGAACATTGTTACAGATGTTCGTCAGCCACCATTCTTGTGGATTCCGTTGGTGATTTATTGTCACTAAAAAGGCATGGTGGCTGGCGTTCGTCTGTAGTAGCAGAAGGCTATATAGACTGCTCCATTAAAAATCTAAACGATACTGCTACAACACAGTAGGTATTAATAGGTATTAATGAAATTAAACATAGAAAATATAAATTATTAAGTAAATATAAATTATTTCATTTGACACTGCGTACATTGTGTTGCCTATATGGATGAATCACTATATAAGTTACATCAAACATATTTTTCTTATTAAATAGAAAAAAAATAGTGTGGTCGTAGATAAAGTATAGTACATAATTCGAGTTGTAAGGCAATTACGTTCTCGCGGAATTACGCGCTCCCCGCTACGCGGGTCGCGCGTAATTGTTCCGCTCGTACGTAATATGCTTCTTACAACTCTCATTACGTAATATACTATTATTTATAACAAATGCATCAATCTGCGCTTTACGCTGAGTGGTATTTTGTCACTATTCAAAACAAAATTGCACATGTCACTGAGAAAAAGAATTTTCAAATATTACACTTCGCACAAAGAAAACAATCGAACTTTTTTTATTTTGTATAATATATAATATTGCTTAGAATAAAATATAAAATAAACTGGTTTTACACAATACATACACCCGTTTACATTCTTGGACAGAAAAAGCGATAAAAACTTTTACTCTAGCGTTTTTCCTTTTATTTAGTAATGTATCAAAAGTCCAGTAGTTCAATTTTGGTCATGTTCCATTTTTGGCAAAGAAGTTCCAAATTTCGATTTGTAGTAGCTGCAGTCTAAAATAAATAAATGGTAGGCCTAATTGGACATTAAGACCACTAACTTGATACTTCTGTAGTATTTTTTTTATATGCTTACCTACAGAAAACTTCTACTACTCTAAGAATATTTCTAAGTTCATTATCAAAGTTAAATATACCCGCAATATTTTGGCGGGGCTGACCCGACATAGCCACCCGACCAGCCGCCGAAAAAGCTCTTTCTGATTCTACACTTGTCGGCACTATTGTCATTAAGAAATCATACACATTTTGTAAATACTTTCCTTTTGTTCCTGTCTTTTCAAAAAAAGTAATTTCATCTTTTATTTTTTGTTCCAGACCTGGAATTTTTTTAAAAGCAGGCACGGGTGAAGTATTTAGTGTTTCGTCTATTGCTGCCTGTAGTTTTTTCTTTAATGCGTTTACGTTTACCTTGTCAGATTCTAATACTGTTTCATTACTAATTTGGGAAGATATCGGAAGGGATACTTCTTGCACAACTTCCATATCTTCTGTATCTTCTAGATTTTCATGTGTGAGCCGTTTAGTTAAGCTTACAATTTTTTTAATGATTGTAAATTTCGATATGCGTTTAAATACTTCTCCAACATCTTGTGAGCCCTTTTGTAGATACTGAAGTACTTGTGATAATTCAGTTCGTTGCAGTAAAATTCGAGATTTTAATGCTTCCAATAATTCTAATGCAATTGCAGATTTTTGCTGGGAAAGAGTATCTAACATAAATGTTAAAGAAGCGTCAGCCGTCAAAAGATTTGCATCTTTTCGGCATAATGCATCTACTGATAATTTTACAGGACTTAGAGCAGCAATAATTGAAGATAATAAATTAAATTCTTCGTCAGAGAAATTATTATCAGAACTAATGTCAATAATCGCTTTTTGAATACAAAATTTAATTTCTTAAAATTTTTCTAACATAAATAACATACTGTTCCATCTTGTTTGACAATCTAATTTTAGCGCTGTTTCTTTACCTAATTGTTCTCTCACGTACTTTTGTAAATATTTATCATTTTTAGAAGGCGAATTCTTAAATGTTTTCACTACTTTCCGAATTTTTGAAACTAGAGATGATATACCAGTATGTCTAATTTTTATATTACTTGTAGTAATACTAGCATCTAACTCTATAATAATTCCATTACCATCTTCTTCGTCGATATCGTAGTCATACTCGTCATCGTCAACATCATTATAATTTTGCTCCACACTCGGGTTCAAAGTTGACTTATACAAAACATCAGTAATTTCTAAATTTATGCAATGTGCCATACATTGTTGATGTTCAGCCTCTATAATTTTTCCTAATTTTACCATAACCGACGCACCGTCAGTAGTTACTCCAACTATGTCTTTAGATATATCTAAATTAAAATATTTCAATTTTTCTTCTACAAGGGATAAGCATTTTTCTGCTGGAACGGATCCGTAAGCGCGCACTAATCCGATATTCCACATTCTTCCTCCAACAGAATGTACATTAATATTTATGTAGCGCCGATTACGAATAGATGACCATTCGTCAAATGTGATACTGAAACGTTTACCTTCAGATTTCAGTATATAAATTTCATGCACTGTAGACTGTTTAATAATATTACTATATTCAACTACCATATTTCTAATAGTGGCTGCAGATTTTGGTATGTCTTTGAATACTCTTGCCTTTAAGCCTTCTGTTATCTCATACGATTTTATAAAAATATTAAAAGACAAACCATCGCGAGCTGTCATTCGGGCAAGCACTTCTGAAAGTTTTTTATTTTTATTATTTTTAAAATAATTTGTTATTAACAATTTAGGCTGTTTAGAAACACTTGATTCGACATCATGGGGGGATTCACATTTATTTTTAAGATTTAGTCCATGTATCGTTTTTAAGTGAGTATGAAGGCCACTTGTGGATCCTCCTGCACACTTTATTTCTTTCGCGCACTTTTTACATTTAGTAACCTGTCCGTTTTTTTCAATCAAAAAATGATTCCAAACTGAAGTTTCGTCCTGTTCTTTTCGGTGCTCCGTAAATGTATTCATCTTTCAGGGGTATAGCAGTTTATGCTTATTAATTTTAATATTTGTAAATTAATTGAACTCTAACTTAAATTAATCCAAATATAAACTTGCCGTACCATATAATTCATATGGATTAATCAGTATTTAAATACCGTTATACAATTTTCTGGTTTTATTAGAAATAAAACCAGAAAACAAGTGCACATAATCCACACACCACAAGACACAACGGAATGAAAAATAAAATTGAAAATATAATTTTTACTTGTAAACACTAGATTATAAACTAGTAACTAGTAGTAATTATAAACAGCTGATTTGCAAAATTAAACAATCTAATCTAAATTATTTAATAATTTTTGTATTACTCATTTTATGTATTCGTATAAACGAAACCTATTCATTGGGTAGTAAACGTAAAACATAAACAATCGCTTTATATTGCCGACTAATGCCGACACCGCCGCTTCTCGATGGTGCCATACTCGCCTCGGTATGTGTAATAAATGTGCCTGATATAGATTTTAATACAATGAAATTGTTTGTTTATCTTCAAAAAAAAATTCTTGTAATTAATTAATATTATTTTAAATTAGATTTATATTGTGCATAAATTCAATTTTTATCAGCTAATGTAATACCAAAATACCGGTATTTTTACATAAATACCGGTTTTTAATAACGGACAAAAATCGTCCGGGATTCCGGTATTCGGGATCCCGGAATCCCGGTATTGTAAGCCCTAGATGTAATGGAAAAGTTGTTAAAATCGTAAACATGATAATCGGCAATATCCATGTTTTTTTTTTTATATATTTTTAATTCACTGTTTACACCGCTAACATACTGCTGAAAAATGCTGTAATTAATTTTTTCTATTTTGCGTCTGTAATGGACTCATAACAGCACTCGCATGCGTGCGGTTATGGCTCGCCGAGTGCTGTTATGACTTAATTTTTTCAAGCCTAGCACTGAAATTCACAGCTGTCAGTGTCAAATTTTCGACGAGATAGTTTTGAGGTTATGTGATGTGTGGAAATCGCGAAAATTTTGAGCTGTTTAAACGCCGCCATTTTCGCGCGATCTGTTGATGACGTCAATTTCTACTGACAGTTCAGTTGATTGTTTTCTGCAGCTGTTATCGTTTTAAATTTCTCGTTTTGGACGTTTGTTTTCTAAACAAAAGACTGAAATGACACACAAATCCGTTATAACATAGTAAAACATATAAATACTGCTTAAAAATGCTGTAATTAAGTTTTCATATTTTGCGTCCGTAATTGACTCATAACAGCACTCATATGCGTGCGGTTATGGCTCGCCGAGTGCTGTTATGACTTAATTTTTTCAAGCCTAGCACTGAAATTCACAGCTGTCAGTGTCAAATTTTCGACGAGATAGTTTTGAGGTTATGTGATGTGTGGAAATCGCGAAAATTTTGAGCTGTTTAAACGCCGCCATTTTCGCGCGATCTGTTGATGACGTCAATTACTACTGACAGTTCAGTCGATTGTTTACTACAGCTGTTATCGTTTTTAATTTCTCGTTTTGGACGTTTGTTTTCTAACCAAAAGACTGCAATGACACACAAATCCGTTATAACATAGTAAAAAATATAAATATTGCTTAAAAATGCTGTAATTAAATTTATCTATTTTGCGTCTGTAATGGACTCATAACAGCACTCGCATGCGTGCGGTTATGGCTCGCCGAGTGCTGTTATGACTTAATTTTTTCAAGCCTAGCACTGAAATTCACAGCTGTCATTGTCAAATTTTCGACGAGATAGTTTTGAGGTTATGTGATGTGTGGAAATCGCGAAAATTTTGAGCTGTTTAAACGCTGCCATTTTCACGCGATCTGTTGATGACGTCAATTTCTACTGACAGTTCAGTTGATTGTTTTCTGCAGCTGTTATCGTTTTAAATTTCTCGTTTTGGACGTTTGTTTTCTAAACAAAAGACTGAAATGACACACAAATCCGTTATAACATAGTAAAACATATAAATACTGCTTAAAAATGCTGTAATTAAGTTTTCATATTTTGCGTCTGTAATTGACTCATAATAGCACTCATATGCGTGCGGTTATGGCTCGCCGAGTACTGTTATGACTTAATTTTTTCAAGCCTAGCACTGAAATTCACAGCTGTCAGTGTCAAATTTTCGACGAGATAGTTTTGAGGTTATGTGATGTGTGGAAACCGATATTTGGAAATCGCAAAAATTTTGAGCTGTTTAAACGCCGCCATTTTCGCGCGATCTGTTGATGACGTCAATTTCTACTGACAGTTCAGTTGATTGTTTTCTGCAGCTGTTATCGTTTTAAATTTCTCGTTTTGGACGTTTGTTTTCTAACCAAAAGACAGCAATGACACACAAATCCGTTATAACATAGTAAAAAATATAAATACTGCTTAAAAATGCTGTAATTAAGTTTTACTATTTTGCGTCTGTAATGGACTCATAACAGCACTCGTATGCGTGCGGTTATGGCTCGCCGAGTGCTGTTATGAGTAAATTTGGCACTGAAATTCAGAGCTGTCAGTGACAAATTTTCGACGAGATAGTTTTGAGGTTATGTGATGTGTGGAAATCGCGAAAATTTTGAGCTGTTTAAACGCCGCCATTTTCGCGCGGTCTGTTGATGACGTCAATTACTACTGACAGTTGAGGTCCGATGCTATTAGTGAAAAGACAATAAATTGATCGCTTGCAAAATGTGAAATATACACAAAATATAAGCTATTAGACACACATACTACTGACATTGTTTAGCTTTACAGCTGTTCTCGTTTTTAACTTTTTGACGTTTGTTTTCTAACCAAAAGACTGCAATGAACAAGGAACAAGAAGGCTCAAAGGCTTTCAAAACACAACAACAGTGGACAGAAGGAAACTACCACAAAAATGTTCAAGGAGACCTATGCTGGTACAGAGATGGCTACAAGAAGGATATTGGAAATGGCGCTGGAGTCTGTGGACTATCTCATAGAACAAGACTAGTAGAAGGAGAATTCCAAACTCTCTTCAAACAATTACAACAGGATGAATTGAAATTCTACAAATATTTTAGAATGGCGCCAGAAAATTTTGATCAACTTATTGAAATTTTAAATTTAGATCTTTCCTTTCTTGTTTAACACGTTAGCTGCCACCTGTACAGCCGGCTGCCAATTGACATGGTTCCTACTGTGCCGAACGAAATATGCGGCAGCTAACGTGCTAATGTAATTTTTATTTTGTAAGCCATACAGTTCAACATAATCAGGCACAAGAGCGAACAGTTCCTCTGCTTTTTCGTCGTTCATTCCACTCCACTTGAAAATCAAAAAGACCCAGTTTTTGACACAATACGTCATTAAAATCACAAACAAACTGGTCAAACGTCATGCGACGTCGAGCGACAAAAGGTAAAATAATGCTTACGAAATAATCCCAGCGACAGCGCGCGGCAAAGCGACTTGTAGCAGCTGTCGCGTAGCCATAGTGAGAACGTGCCCATTTAAAAGAATGTAATCATCATTTGACAATAAATGTCGCGCGACGTCGAGTAGCTGAGTGTTGCGTATATGAGAATCTGCATTTGGCTGATAGATTTATAGAGTGTTTTGATGATATACAAATAATTGAAATGAAATTGACCAACACTTCTCTTGTTGTTTATTTTTGAGCCGCGGCTAAAAAAGGTTGCCGTGGAGTCGGCAACCTTTCATTCAACAGTCGGTGTGTTTGAATTAAAAATATAAAAAAAATATGGATATTCCCTATTGCATGGACGATTTTCAAAATATCGAAGATTTCGTGTTTGTGTAAAATTTTTTGTAAAAAGCTTTAAAATAAAAATAATCTTGAAAATATCTACAAAACTGAAGTTGACTCCTTGTACTTCAAGTTATTTATAAAAGACCTTTTCATAGTTAAATTGTTTTGTGCGAATGTGTCAATTTCCGCCATGTTATACGTCAAAAAGTGCCCGAACTTTTTGACCTATAACTGAATGTGCCCGAAACTTTCAAATTCCCGCCTTTCAAACTTGGCGGATGCGCATGTGCTTAACTAACCGAAAAAAGGTCTATTCCAGATAATTAATTACCTGATAATCTGTTGTATTGTTTTTTCTATCAAAATTATTTCTTGCGTAAATTTTGGGACACCTTTTAGTAATCGAACTCACAGAAAATTAATTTTCCATTTTTAAGCAATTCAATTTAATTTTGTTTCACAAAGACTTTGAGTTATCTCCTTGAAAACCTGACTTCTTCAATTAGTGACTTTATCAACTTAATTACAACGAACATTTATTTTAACAAACATTGTTGACCTTATCAAGAAAATGATTGTTTAATTGAAAAAAATAATTACCTCATAAAATTTGTAAATGGCATATCCTACGATGGTAAACACAGCGGCATTATGAACAATCTCTCGGATTCTATCGAACAGCGTAACTTGCATCCGCCCATATGAACTGTAAGGTACTGGAATCGAGGGCAGAGGTGGCGGCAGCCGGTTCTGATTCTCGTGAAGAACATACGCTCCCGACTGCTCGCACGCGGCTTCTATCTCCTTATCCGTGAGACCTTTCCTCTGCAAGAACTTCTGCTTTTGTGCTAACGGCGTATTAACGACATTCGGGTTCTGTAGAAACTTGATGGCAGTTTTTATCTGTCAAGCATAAAACATTTATTAACCCAAGTTATAACCCACTATTTGTAATTGTATGAAAGCCACAAAGTTTTGACAACTGCCTAAAATGACATCAGAAGGTTTTAACAGCTTTTAATAGTTCGAATGAATGAACAGCATTTAATAGTTTGAAAAGGCTTTCATTCAAAATACAACTAAGAAATTAATGCAAGAAAAGGTGGCTCCAAGAAGGACAGTAAAACTGGCGCTGGAGTCTGTAGACTGTCTGCTAAGTGCAGTTTAACTATGCCACTGGAGAAGCACACCATCGTCTTTCTAGCAATCGAGACATGTGTCTAGGAAAATTTAAGAATGGACTATGAAACTAGGAACATCTACATTTTCATGGACAGTCAGGCTGTTGCCCTAAACGCCCCAACATGTCTTCTTTAAAAGTTTAGTCCGATGTGGATGCCGGGTATTAACCCTTCCAACACTGCGGCCTAGTTGTGGCCTGTTGTATTTTGCATTCACATACACTTATAGACCCAGAAACCTAGTTATTGTGAATTGCGCTAATTAATATTTTTCACATTTGTCTATCTTTGGGGATAGAACTCGGTCCCTCTATACTTATTAGTTAGCGCTCTAAAATGAGGCCACAAGCGTCACCTCTACACCACTCACGCCGGCTCAACATGTCTTAGAACAGGGGTTCCCAAAGTTTTTCTTAGGCGGGCCAATTTAATATTACCGATTTTTTTGGCGGGCCAAAAAAAACGGAGTAAAATCAAAACAATAACCACGATTTTTTTTTGTTTTAAATACATTTAACTAAGTATTTCTTTTTTTTTTTATTAGTATGGAAAAAGTTTTGTCGCAAATATATGTGCTCTCAAATAATGGAAACATTTGTTGAGCATGTTCTCGTATTTCGGATAAATCACGCATGATAATTCTTTATAAAAATCAATTAAGGGATTGTTCCGATAAGAATTCTTAACATCGATATTTTCCTGTAATTCTATCAATTCAAATTGCATGTTTTAAATGATTAACAGTTCCGTATCTATATGAGAATAATATATTATAATTCTGTACAAATGTGTAATAACTAGACTATACTAAAAAAGACATACTAAAATATTTTATTATCTTATTTGTAATATTTATTATTTATTTTACTATTTACTTATTTATTTTTAAATAAAAATATAATATATCATATCGATATCGCGGGCCGCATTCACGGGCTTTTCGGGCCGCATTTGGCCCGCGGGCCTCACTTTGGGAACCCCTGTCTTAGAATAAAATCTAGTACAGTGTCTCTTCAGAACTGAAAATGTCTGGCACAACACAACGGTGTCATGCTTGCATGGGTGCCTATAGCCCATTTATTTTAAGAATGCAGTAACTAGAAACCTGGTTTACACTATGAAAAATGTTCATTCTAGTAACAAAATTTGGCGGTAAATTCAAATATAGTTACATGAATATAAAATTGGTACTATAGTAATGGTTTCATTAAATATCTTATTATTATTGATTAAATACACCAAATGGCAACAGTAGTAATACAATACAAACAAATAAATGGAGTAAAACGCAAAAAATCTAAATGATACAAACAGATCAGATGATAATTGTGAATTGACACGGCAGGCATTGACAACTAACAGCTGAAAAGAAAGAGAGAAAAGATGTTGAGATGGAGAAGTAAATATCGTCGGTGTGAACTTCTCCTCGATTTAAGCCAATCAGAGAACAAAGTCAAATAAGCCCTGTTTTTTTTTTCCTCTAACCAATGTGTGCCCAGGGGGGTTAGCCCTTAAAACACTGCGGCCCATTGGCCTATTGTATTTCCCCACATTGTTTCGTTCATGCAAATAGATCCAGTCCCTCTATCAGGTCCAGGATTCTATGTGTCATGTTTTGCACGAGGATTCTCTCAGCTTTCGTGCAATTGCTTCACAGTAGAAGATTATATGGGCGGCGGTTTCGTCCTCCTCATAGCATAACCTGCATAAAGGTTCATCCTTCCAGATACCCATTTTATGCAGGTGTTCTCATAGAGGGCAGTGTCCTGTAAGTAGGCCTACCACAATTGCGATCTGTTTCCTTGGCAGTTGCAGGATTTCAGCAGTTAGAGTTTCCGATAGGTTTACTAACATTCCTTTACTGGGTGTCAGACCATTCAAATTGACCCACTGTAGACGGTGCTTAGTTGTTTCCCATTTACAGATTTTATTTCTGGTCGTGGTCTTGGTAATGTAGGGTCCGCTTTCAGCAATGATTTTTGCCTTGCAGGTTCCATCTTTTGCTAGTTTATCCGCCATTTCGTTACCCACCAGTCCCGTGTGGCTAGGCACTCAAGCGAGTGTGATCTTGTTATGCTTTGCCAGAGCTGAAGACAGTCCAAAACTGTCTTGGATTTGATTTCGTGACACGCAAGAGCAGGTGTTCCCAAAGTGCGTCCCGCGGGCCAAATGCGGCCCGCAAAGCCCGTGAATGCGGCCCGCGATATCGATAAGATATATTATATTTTTATTAAAAAGTAAATAGTAAAATAAATAATAAATATTACAAATAAGATATAATAAAATATTTTTGAATTGATAGAATTACAGGTAAATATCGATGCTAAGAATTCTTATCGGAACAATTCCTTAATTGATTTTTATAAAGAATTATCATGCGTGAACTATCCGATTCTGCTTTTTTTTCCCGCCAAAAAATTCGATAATATTAAATTGGCCCGCCTAAGAAAAACTTTGGGAACCCCTGCGCTAGAGCATTAATCGCAGCCTGACTGTCCGTGAAAATGCGGATGTTTCTACTTTTGTAGTCCATTCTCAAATTTTCACAGGCACAGACCATGATAGCATGTATTTCTGCTTGGAATACTGTGGCATGTGTCCCCTAGGGTAGAGATAGGCTGCACCCCACGGACAGTCCATAGATTCCTGCGCCACTACCACTGTCCTTCTTGGATACACTTATATACTTGGTTATTTGATTGCCTTCTGCCCATCGTAGATGTGTTTTGAAGGGTAGATCGAATGACAGCCTTTTCGGCATCGAATCCCCCTCTATATTGAGGTACGATTCTGATATGACATTCGTTATCATGGTGTGTCCTGACCTCGCCAGAGATTCCCATGTGCCATTGCAAACGCATCTGAAAGCTCCCATCCTTGCCTCGCCCATGATAAAGATATCTAGGGGAGGAAGGCCTAGGATCACCTCCAGAGCTGCAGTTGGGGCGGTTTTCATCGCTCCCGTAATTGCTAAACAGGCCAGTCTTTGAACATAGGAGAGTTCTCTGATGGCCTGTTTTTGCTTCACTTTGGTCCACCATACTGTGGAGCCATATGTCAGAATGGGTCTAACTACCATAGTGTATAACGAATGTCATATCAGAATCGTACCCCAATATAGAGGGGGATTCGATGCCGAAAAGGCTGTCATTCGATCTACCCTTCAAAACTCATCTATGATGGGCAGAAGGCAATCAAATAACCAAGTATCCAAGTATATAAGTGTATCCAAGAAGGACAGTGGTAGTGGCGCAGGAATCTATGGACTGTCCGTGTGGGGCAGCCTATCTGTACCCTTGGGGACACATGCCACAGTATTCCAAGCAGAAATACATGCTTCCAAGCAGAAATATCAAGGTCTGTGAAAATTTGAGAATGGACTACAAAAGTAGAAACATCCGCATTTTCACGGACAGTCAGGCTGCGATTAATGCTCTAGCGCAGGGGTTCCCAAAGTTTTTCTTTTATAGCCAGTGGCTATCTTCCCTGTACTGCATTCTTAAAAAAAATGGAGTATAGTCACTTATAGTCCATTTTTTTAAGAATGCAGTACAGGGAAGATAGGGCTTATTTGACCTTGTTTTCTGATTGTTTTAAATCGAAAAGAAGGTCACACCGACGATAGTTACTTCTCCATCTCAACCTCTTTTCTCTCTTTATTTTCACATACATTTCCAGCTGTTAGTTGTCAAACGCTGTCGTGTCAATTCACAATTATCATCTGATCTGTTTGTATCAGTTTTGAACTGGTCAGGTCTACGTGTTGAAAGTAATGCATGCTCTCCAGACCACCGGATTACTGGACGTGTCGTCCGAATTACCGAGATTATACTGTAATATGATATATTGATGGTAAGAAGTTGTAATGATTATGGGCAATGCATATGGGTAATGCAATAATGATTATGCGTTTTTCTCCATTTATTTGTTTGTATTTTATTACTATTGTTACCATTTTGAGTATTTAATCAATAATAATAAGATATTCAATGAAACCATTAGTAAATTACCAATTTTATATTTATAAGTGACTATAAGTGACTATATTTGAATTTAGCGCCAAATTTTCTAACGAGATAGAACATTTGTCATAGTGTAAATCAGGTTTCTAGTTACTGCATTCTTAAAAAAAATGGACTATAGGTCTAGAGAGAAACAAAAAGGCAGATGCACTTTTAAAAGAGGACACTGCTGCAGTAATCCCAATTGCAAGGAAAAAGTCCAACACCATGAACCAAACAATGTAAAGTAATAACAGAGTGGACCAATGAGAGTCACCTAATACAATGGGCCCGGACAAGTGTAAACATCACAGCAATCGTAAACATCACAGCTGAGTGAGTTCAGCCAAATCACAAGAAACGTAGATTTCTGGACTTAATACAACGTACTGGATCTATTTACTAAGGTGTAGGACGGCACTTGCAGAAGATGCGCATCTGGATAGATAGACCATTATGCAAACTTTGCAATGAAGAAGATGAAACTGCCTCTTATATCAGCTTCCACTGCAAAGCAATCGCAAACATCTGCAGCTGAGAGAGCTCATCCGAATCACAAAATATGTAGACTTCTGGACCTAATACAATGGACTGGATCTATTTGCTTAAATGGATCAATGTTGGGGAATACATTAGGGCTATAAGCCTACAGCGTTTTATCCACATTGGGATGAGAAATATATATATATATATATATATGCATATATATATATATATATATATACATATATATATATATATATATATATATATATATTTAGATATATATAAAGAGCGGGTAATAACAATCGTTATTAGTTAAAGAATAAATTTTTTTAAATTACTGCACAAACGGTAGAATTCAGTTGATACGATTAACAAAAACAACTCAAATTCTTCTTAAGTCGTTTCGATTTGTTGATTAAATCTTTTTCAAGACCTACAAATTGTTGCAGAACATTACAAAAAACAAAGTAAAAGATGTTTTTGATTACTTACAAAGAAGGTAATGAACAATTAATTAAGACGTATAACATCATATAACTTTGCAAAAAGTTGCAGATTACATAATCGCTACTGTACAGCGAGCCATTGTAAATGTAATTAAGGTGTTTACAAATTATTATTTGGTTTGCAAAATGTCGGACACCAAACCGACACAGCACGAGGAAACCAACAAAAACTTTTTGTTCTATTGAAATAAATTAAAGTTGAAAAAAAAAAAAACTGCGAAGGTGCGCCTTGGGAACAACCGTGACGTCAGTGACATTAGAAGGACACAGAAGTCACAAGCACACAGGAAAAACAATATTTAAATAATATTTAAAGACGTACAAGTCGAAAAATGAATCCACCACTACGTAGTAGTTTCCCAGAAACCAAGGTAATATGGAAGATCCCCAGATCTACCTAGAAAAAAGGAGCTCAACGACACCCATTTAAGAAAATTATTTAACAGTAGAACCACTAGAGTACACGAAACCGCAGCAAAAATAGAAAATAAATAGCAAAACAGAAACCACCCATCCAGTTAACTGTCTAGACGTCGCCCAAGTCATAAGCCAAGCGCCCATATTGCTCAACCCGTCCATGTCCTTCCTTGAGTTCATGGCTGCACCGGCGTTATGAATGAAACACATTTCCAAGAAGTCTCTTAGATAGGCGTGACTCCCTTGCAAGAACTTTTATGTCATTGTAATTGACCCTGTGGTCCTTGTCATTACAATGTGCTGCTTTTTTTTTTTTTTTTTTTTTTTAATGGGGGGGGACGTAGCAAGCACCCCTGGGTTAACTTGGCAAGTGGTCCCCCTGAAACCCACACATCTTGGCACTGCTCTACGCATAACTTCAAGATGCCGGTTGTTTTTCAATGTTGTCTATGATGTACCTTACTTCCCCCATCCAGTCATGCTGATTAGGGGTTCAGGTTTAGCCGTAGTCTTTCAGCAATCTTCCTTTTCTTCTCATCCTGCTCTTTATTGCTGATTATTTCAGTTATAGTTTTTTGGACTAAGTTCCAGTTGTGTTCAGATTCTAACATGAAGGGTATAGTGGTTCTAGGTTCTAGGTCCTTTGGTAGGATGTCCCTCTCGGTGTCCCACCTGCTACAGATGTAGATGGTGTGAATCACGCTGTCCTCTTCTCCGCAGTATTCGCAGCAGCTATCAACAGCTCTGCCTATCTTGTGGAGGTAGTCTCGAAAACATCCGTGTCCACTGAGTGCCTGTGTTAGGTGATAGTTTAGTTCTCCGTGTTTCCGAGTTACCCATTTTTCGACATCCTTTATTAGCAGCCTCGTCCATTGTCCCTTAACAATGTGCTGCTAAGGCGAAAGAGTGGGGTTTTAGTCTGCACTCACTTCTGTGACTTTGGGCGGTCTGACCAACGTACACCAGCTCACACTTGGCACACGGTATGCGATAGATTACATTTGTTTGCATTAATGTGGGGGTGAAATCTTTAAGGCAATTGAAAGATCTACTGATGGTATTGTAACATTTATCCGCTATAATGGCTGGGCTCTTGTTCTTGAAAATTGATTTGATTCTGGGGGACAGTGATTCTACAAAGTGTAAGCTCTGCCAAGCAATACGGAAATTGGCTAGAATACTCTGAGGTGCTTACCACCTACAATAAAGAGATCAGAAGGGCAAAAAGGGAAAACTTTAGGACCTTCTGTGAAAACATAGAATCCACGCCGGTGGCAGCTAGACTGCACAATGCACTAGCGAAGGATAGAGTGGAAATGACAACCACTCTCAAGAAACCGGATGGGACCTTCATGGAGGATGAAGAGCAAAGAGCTCTCCTCCTACTAGAAACCCATTTTCCGGGATGCAGAAGATACAGGGAGACCGAGGGCTTGATGCAACCACGGAAACCAAGTCGGGCCGACTGGAAGAGGGCAGCGTCCATCTGTACGGAAAACCGAATCAGATGGGCTATCGGCACTTTCCAGCCTTTTAAGGCCCCAGGTGTGGACGGACTAGTTCCTGCCTTCATACAAAAGGGAGAGAGAGAACTAATGCCATATCTTCTAAATATTTTTAGAAGTAGTTTAGCGCTCGGATATATACCGGAGCTATGGAGAAGGGCTAAGGTGGTATTTATACCAAAGGTGGGAAAGAAAGACACCACTCAACCGAAGTCATTTAGACCCATTAGTCTAACATCTTTTATGTTAAAGACAATGGAGAAGGTGATTGATAATTACCTTAGGACTATGGTGCTGGTAGGTACACCACTACACAAGAGTCAGCATGCTTACAGAGCAGGGAAATCCACAGAAACCGCCCTGTATCAGCTGACAAATGAAATAGAAGCAGCACTAGAGACAAAGGAAGTAGCGATATGTGCCTTCTCGGATATAGAGGGAGCTTTTGACAACACCTCACACGAGGCTGTCAAGGTGGCCCTCGAGAGAAGGAGTATCGACAGCACTATCTCAAAGTGGATGGGAGAAATGCTGAGAACTAGAGTGGCGGAGACACAAGTGGGAAGAGATACCATTAAGATCTCCACAACTCGAGGGTGCCCAAAGGGAGGTGTACTATCACCGCTAATGTGGAGCTTGGTAGTTGATGAACTACAGGTTAGGCTAAACAACCTAGACATCAAATGTCAATGTTACGTCGATGACATAGTCATAATGGCCAGAGGAAAATTTGAGGGAACACTCTGTGAAATTGTTCAGAGAGGCCTCAAAGTAACTAGTAGATGGTGTCAAACAGTGGGATTGAGACTCAACCCGAGCAAAACCACGGTGATACCATTTACTAGAAGGAGAAAACTAAACTGCCTGCATCCCATACTCATAGATGGGAAGGCAGTAGAATACCAACAGGAGATAAGGTATCTGGGTATCACACTAGATAGCAAACTCCAATGGAATAGACACGCTGAGGCAGTGGTAGGTAAAGCCAAACGCGCCCTAATGGTGTGCAGAAATCTGGCAGGAAAAACGTGGGGTTGTAACCCCACTATCCTGTGATGGATGTACACCATGATAGTGAGACCTGCAATCACTTATGGGGCAGTTGCGTGGGGAAGTAGAATCAAGCTGGCCTCTATGAGGAAACAGCTTGAGAAGATTCAAAGACTGGCGTGTGTCTGCATCACGGGGGCGATGGGGTCGTGTCCGACAGCAGCATTGGAGCTGCTGCTGTATCTGACTCCGCTGCACCTTGTGGTGGAGAGCGCCGCCAGATCGGCGATCGTAAGATTCAGCAAGGAAGGAATGGGCAGAGGTAAAATAATCGGGAGCAGAGACCGAAACAGCCTCGCTGCCAAGATCCCCTGGCTGGAAGTACCAAAAGACGAAATGGTATGCAAATACCACTTCGAGAAAAACTACACAGCAATGTGTAGTAGTAAAGCCGATTGGAGCGACGAATCCTCAGCATACCACATAGAGCAAAATGCCATCAAGTGGTATACAGATGGTTCGAAGACAAAGGAAGGCACTGGTGCAGGAGTGTTTGGACCTCGTACCAGATACTCCGAATCCATGGGAACATCCCCAAGTATCTTCCAAGCAGAGGTACACGCAATCGAAAGATGTGCACAGTTTAACCTCGACAGGAATTACCGCAAAAAAACGAATTGCTATCCTGTCAGATAGCCAAGCAGCCATCAAGGCCATTAGCTCATACACCATCAGATCCAAACTGGTACGGGACTGTGTGGGGAAGCTGAACAAGCTTGGCAGGGATAATAAAGTAACGCTATACTGGGTACCAGGACACACTGGTATAGACGGAAACGAAGAAGCCGATCACCTAGCAAACAAGGGATCCAGTAGCCCCTTTATAGGTCCGGAACTATATGAGCGTGAGCACCATCCGCAAAAGTTTAGATGAAGAAATAAGAGGAAAATGGATGAAAACCTGGGAAGAACTTCCAGGGCTAAGGCAATCCAAAGTGATGCTGGGATCTTTCAACCAGAAGAGAACTAAAGCTTGCCTGAAACTAAGCAGGAACAAGCTCAGAATTCTGACAGGAGCCCTGACGGGACACTGCAGACTTAGGAAACATCTCAAGGCCCTAGGCCTAGAGGAGGATGATGGATGCAGATTCTGTGGCTCAGCAGAGGAAACCCCCATACATCTGTTCAAAGACTGCGGAGCATTACTCCGCAAGAGACAGATGTACCTTGGGGCTCACTGCTTGAACACAGAGGAGCTGCAGGCCTTGAATCCCACCCAGATCCTGAGATTCCTAAAGGAATCAGGATTAGAGGAGGCGCTCTAAATGGGTAAGTACACCAACACTTGTAGGAGGAGGGTGGGGTACAATAGATCTATAAAGGTCGCAGTACAAGTCGTCACTGCCATATCTACAAGTGTAAGCTCTTGAATATTTTAGTGTCGTCCACTGCCACCACCTCAGCGACAGGTTGTATTGTAGGATTGGAGAATAACAACTTCCTAAGTACCGTTGTGGGATAGCTGTTCTTCTATCTAAACTATCGTTACGAAGATCTGAATGTACAATCTTAAATATCCTAGTATTGAGACCCAAAACTACATTCAGCTTGTGCTGAAAAGAAACGCTGGACAAATTTTAGATCTGCCCGAACTGGTAGGTTTCTGGTACCATCGAAACGTCGACTTAAGAAGAATTTGAGTTGTTTTTGTTAATTGTATCACCCGAATTCTACCGTTTGTGTAGTAATTTAAACAAAATTTACTAATTTATACTAATATATATATATATATATATATATATAATATATATATATATATATATATATATATATATATATATATATATATATATTATATATATATACATAACCTAGAAAAGGTAACTTGGTACTCACTAGTTCATCGCGGAGAGGAGTTTCGTAATTTTTGTCCAACTCGTCGTTTGTCACCGACATTGTCGTTGATCTGTTATTGTCTAACTTAGCTGTATATTACACACTAGCACATAAATTATAATAAAACACTCAAAACGGACAGATAAAGTGACATATCATGACAGTTGCTGTTCTGCATGCGACCTAAAGATTAGTTCATATAACAATAGCCGAATGTTTGTTCACAATGTAATTGGAGGGTTTAAATTTAAATTAAACCGAAAATACATTTAATTTTGCGGTTTTATTCACTGAATAAACGTTCTGTTGTGTAACCGATGATTAAATTGCTTTAATTTTTTTGCTGTAATTATTAATTGCAATTATATTGTGCCATTGACAAGGTTAACAGTAAACACTGTAGATTTGCAACTAGTCGCGAATATTGTCTTATATGCTGTGTAGATTTGCAACTAGTAGCGAATATTTGTCTTATATGCTGTGTACTTACTACATGTGCGAATGAAACCGAGTTTGCAAAGAAACCGATTAGGAATTTATTTAAAACTTCTGAATGTACATTGTTAGTTTAAAGTCGGCAAGTTGGTACACAACTCACTGACTTCATGTTGCACATTCGATTGTGTTTTGTTTTCGTAAAAATTTTTCGTCTCATCTGCGTGTGCGAAGTTGAAAATGTAAGTTTTTTATACTTTAAAAATATTTGATAAGTTTGCAAAAATATCGCAGGGATTAGGTGTGTTACGTGCCAAATAACAAAATGTTAACGGTAGCACCTAATCTTTGCGATATTTTTGCAAATTGGTGTTGGCGTTGGGCTAGAAACAATTGACAATTAGAACAAATCTGTTTAGAGAAAGTAACCTATCCTTCTCTAAACAGATCGCTAACAATTTTTAGACTTGCAATTGTAATTTATTAACGGATTGCTGCAAGATACTTGTCTTTGGTGCAAATTTACCGAAGTTTTTAAAATTCCGAAAGCTAAAACTTGCAGTCAGGTTACTTTAACATCATCGAGGTGATTTGGTTGCTGACATTACCGATAAACAAACTGTGTTGGCTTCTGTTTGCGTTTTATCAAAGGTTTTGTTAAACATTTTGTTTGCAAAATCTTGTAGCAAAAGCAACTTTTGGCAAAGAATTCAATTAGTTTTCAATTAGTTTGCGAAATTTTCGCATTGGTTAAGTTAAAAAAAACTCGTTCAGCGCGGCTAAAGAAGTTTTCACTTCAATAAATATTTCTCCGTTCCAATATTAACGTGACAAAATTTTGCAACAAAAGTTTATAGCTACACAGTTAGCTTAATAGCCAACTAATTGCTACAACTAATACATCTAATTAAAGGAAATTTAATTGTTTTCCTGAAAATAAAAATAAAATTGAAAATATTTCTCTATTCTGAATTTATCGCGATTTTACTAAAACCTTGCAATAGTTTTTTTATTCATTTTCTAAGCAATATAATTAGCTTAATACCCAACGAATTATGATAATTGACATCTCAAATTAAAGATGATTTTGTTGTTTTCCTGGAACTGGAAACTGGAAATAAAAAGCCAAAATATTTGCCCGTTTCAGAGTAATCGCGATTTTACCAACAGCTTGCAAAAGTTTGTTTACTAATTTCTTAATCCACATAGTTAGCTTAATACCCAACGGTTTGTTATAATTAATACTTCAATGTAATGGTAATTTAGTTGTCTATCCAAAACTTGAAATACAAATTAAAAATATTTCTCCGTTATAAAGTTATCGCGATTTTGCTAAAGCCTTCAAAAGTTTATTAATTCATTTTCTTTTCCGCGTAGTTAGCTTAATACTTAATTGATTGTGATAACTATAGACTAGACAGACAAGACTAGACAACACTAGACAGACAAGACTAGACAGACAAGACTAGACAGACAAGATTAGACAGACAAGACTAGACAGACAAGAATAGACAGACAAGACTAGACAGACAAGACTAGACAGACAAGACTAGACAGACAAGACTAGACAGACAAGACTAGACAGACAAGACTAGACAGACAAGACTAGACAAGACTAGGCAAGACTAGACAAGACTAGACAAGACTAGACAAGACTAGACAGACAAGACTAGACAGACAAGACTAGACAGACAAGACTAGCCAGACAAGACTAGACAGACAAGACTAGACAGACAAGACTAGACAGACAAGACTAGACAGACAAGACTAGACAGACAAGACTAGACAGACAAGACTAGACAGACAAGACTAGACAGACAAGACTAGACAGACAAGACTAGACAGACACGACTAGACAGACAAGACTAGACAGACAAGACTAGACAGACAAGACTAGACAGACAAGACTAGACAACACTAGACAGACAAGACTAGACAGACAAGACTAGACAGACAAGATTAGACAGACAAGACTAGACAGACAAGACTAGACAGACAAGACTAGACAGACAAGACTAGACAGACAAGACTAGACAGACAAGACTAGACAGACAAGACTAGACAAACAAGACTAGACAGACAAGACTAGACAGACAAGACTAGACAGACAAGACTAGACAGACAAGACTAGACAGACAAGACTAGACAGACAAGACTAGACAGACAAGACTAGACAGACAAGACTAGACAGACAAGACTAGAGAGACAAGACTAGACAGACAAGACTAGACAGACAAGACTAGACAGACAAGACTAGACAGACAAGACTAGACAGACAAGACTAGACAGACAAGACTAGACAGACAAGACTAGACAGACAAGACAAGACAGACCAGACTAGACAGACAAGACTAGACAGACAAGACTAGACAGACAAGACTAGACAGACAAGACTAGACAGACAAGACTAGACAGACAAGACTAGACAGACAAGACTAGACAGACAAGACTAGACAGACAAGACTAGACAGACAAGACTAGACAGACAAGACTAGACAGACAAGACTAGACAGACAAGACTAGACAGACAAGACTAGACAGACAAGACTAGACAGACAAGACTAGACAGACAAGACTAGACAGACAAGACTAGACAGACAAGACTAGACAGACAAGACTAGACAGACAAGACTAGACAGACAAGACTAGACAGACAAGACTAGACAGACAAGACTAGACAGACAAGACTAGACAGACAAGACTAGACAGACAAGACTAGACAGACAAGACTAGACAGACAAGACTAGACAGACAAGACTAGACAGACAAGACTAGACAGACAAGACTAGACAGACAAGACTAGACAGACAAGACTAGACAGACAAGACTAGACAGACAAGACTAGACAGACAAGACTAGACAGACAAGACTAGACAGACAAGACTAGACAGACAAGACTAGACAGACAAGACTAGACAGACAAGACTAGACAGACAAGACTAGACAGACAAGACTAGACAGACAAGACTAGACAGACAAGACTAGACAGACTACAAGACTAGACAAGACTAGACAAGACTAGACAAGACTAGACAAGACTAGACAAGACTAGACAGACAAGACTAGACAGACAAGACTAGACAGACAAGACTAGACAGACAAGACTAGACAGACAAGACTAGACAGACAAGACTAGACAGACAAGACTAGACAGACAAGACTAGACAGACAAGACTAGACAGACAAGACTAGACAGACAAGACTAGACAGACAAGACTAGACAGACAAGACTAGACAGACAAGACTAGACAGACAAGACTAGACAGACAAGACTAGACAGACAAGACTAGACAGACAAGACTAGACAGACAAGACTAGACAGACAAGACTAGACAGACAAGACTAGACAGACAAGACTAGACAGACAAGACTAGACAGACAAGACTAGACAGACAAGACTAGACAGACAAGACTAGACAGACAAGACTAGACAGACAAGACTAGACAGACAAGACTAGACAGACAAGACTAGACAGACAAGACTAGACAGACAAGACTAGACAGACAAGACTAGACAGACAAGACTAGACAGACAAGACTAGACAGACAAGACTAGACAGACAAGAGACAGACAAGACTAGACAGACAAGACTAGACAGACAAGACTAGACAGACAAGACTAGACAGACAAGACTAGACAGACAAGACTAGACAGACAAGACTAGACAGACAAGACTAGACAGACAAGACTAGACAGACAAGACTAGACAGACAAGACTAGACAGACAAGACTAGACAGACAAGACTAGACAGACAAGACTAGACAGACAAGACTAGACAGACAAGACTAGACAGACAAGACTAGACAGACAAGACTAGACAGACAAGACTAGACAGACAAGACTAGACAGACAAGACTAGACAGACAAGACTAGACAGACAAGACTAGACAGACAAGACTAGACAGACAAGACTAGACAGACAAGACTAGACAGACAAGACTAGACAGACAAGACTAGACAGACAAGACTAGACAGACAAGACTAGACAGACAAGACTAGACAGACAAGACTAGACAGACAAGACTAGACAGACAAGACTAGACAGACAAGACTAGACAGACAAGACTAGACAGACAAGACTAGACAGACAAGACTAGACAGACAAGACTAGACAGACAAGACTAGACAGACAAGACTAGACAGACAAGACTAGACAGACAAGACTAGACAGACAAGACTAGACAGACAAGACTAGACAGACAAGACTAGACAGACAAGACTAGACAGACAAGACTAGACAGACAAGACTAGACAGACAAGACTAGACTGACAAGACTAGACTGACAAGACTAGACAGACAAGACTAGACAGACAAGACTAGACAGACAAGACTAGACAGACAAGACTAGACAGACCAGACTAGACAGACAAGACTAGACAGACAAGACTAGACAGACAAGACTATACAGACAAGACTAGACAGACAAGACTAGACAGACAAGACTAGACAGACAAGACTAGACAGACAAGACTAGACAGACAAGACTAGGCAGACAAGACTAGACAGACAAGACTAGACAGACAAGACTAGCCAGACAAGACTAGACAGACAAGACTAGACAGACAAGACTAGACAAGACTAGACAAGACTAGACAAGACTAGACAAGACTAGACAAGACTAGACAAGACTAGACAAGACTAGACAAGACTAGACAAGACTAGACAAGACTAGACAAGACTAGACAAGACTAGACAAGACTAGACAGACAAGACTAGACAGACAAGACTAGACAGACAAGACTAGACAGACAAGACTAGACAGACAAGACTAGACAGATAAGACTAGACAGACAAGACTAGACAGACAAGACTAGACAGACAAGACTAGACAGACAAGACTAGACAGACAAGACTAGACAGACAAGACTAGACAGACAAGACTAGACAGACAAGACTAGACAGACAAGACTAGACAGACAAGACTAGACAGACAAGACTAGACAGACAAGACTAGACAGACAAGACTAGACAGACAAGACTAGACAGACAAGACTAGACAGACAAGACTAGACAGACAAGACTAGACAGACAAGACT
>CALYMW010000570.1:0-66684 GCA_944588485.1 Phosphuga atrata
AGACAGACAAGACTAGACAGACAAGACTAGACAGACAAGACTAGACAGACAAGACTAGACAGACAAGACTAGACAGACAAGACTAGACAGACAAGACTAGACAGACAAGACTAGACAGACAAGACTAGACAGACAAGACTAGACAGACAAGACTAGACAGACAAGACTAGACAGAAAAGACTAGACAGACAAGACTAGACAGACAAGACTAGACAGACAAGACTAGACAGACAAGACTAGACAGACAAGACAAGACAGACAAGACAAGACAGACAAGACAAGACAGACAAGACAAGACAGACAAGACTAGACAGACAAGACTAGACAGACAAGACTAGACAGACAAGACTAGACAGACAAGACTAGACAGACAAGACTAGACAGACAAGACTAGACAGACAAGACTAGACAGACAAGACTAGACAGACAAGACTAGACAGACAAGACTAGACAGACAAGACTAGACAGACAAGACTAGACAGACAAGACTAGACAGACAAGACTAGACAGACAAGACTAGACAGACAAGACTAGACAGACAAGACTAGACAGACAAGACTAGACAGACAAGACTAGACAGACAAGACTAGACAGACAAGACTAGACAGACAAGACTAGACAGACAAGACTAGACAGACAAGACTAGACAAACGATCACGATCGGCCAGAAGCTGGTCAAGCTCCTTTTGGATCTAACGTTCGAGGCACATCTGGTGATCGTGCACTGCTTCTCCAACGGCGGCGCGTTACACTACCAGAACTTCTCCCTGGCCCTAGAAGCCAACCCCAAACCCATACAAGTAAAATGTATAATATTTGATTCCGCGCCGGGGAAACTGAGAATTCTAAGTCTTTACAAAGCGATATCTGCGATCCTGGGCAGCAGCATGCTCTACAACTTTCCCATGTCGTTTCTCTTCACGATGGTCTGTTCGAAGAGTTAGATCTGCGAGGTAGTGAACAAGTACATAAACCCTAAACGATCGATTCAGTCCGATCCGTTCGAAAAATTGTGAATTGCTCGAAATTCGAAGGGCTAGCGGAATATGTGGCTCCAGCACTTTATCTATTCCAAAGCCGACGACTTAATACCCTACCAGAATGTGGAACATTTTAGAAAGCACAGGGAGGAGCTGGGCGTTCCAATGAGTTATCTGCGTTTCGAGGGTAGTCCTCACGTGAAGCACTACAGCCAACACCGAGACAGCTACGTCTCCAGCGTCTACAACTTTATAAATAAAAGTCTGAACGGCAAAGTTAGTTAGACTAGACAGACAAGACTAGACAGACAAGACTAGACAGACAAGACCAGACAGACAAGACTTGACAGACAATACTAAACAGACTTTTCTTTTTTGAACGGATGTAGGCTGGCAACTGAACAGATAAATGGCCCTACTCTCCAATTTCGCCGGAACCGCAGGTAGCATATCTTCACCGTGGTTGTTGTAGTTAAGATGGTTGTTGATTTATCGCATTTGGGCTTACAGGTGGATTTTTCTATTGCGTCTCAGTTTTTCGTCGTTTTCCTTAGAGGAAATAATGAATTTAACAAATCTGGCCATCCTTTCCCAATTCCCTTTATTTTGCAGCAGGTATGCCATTATCGTACTTGCATTAAAAGAGATCTCCATATTGGCTGTTAAGCCGCCCTTTTCTGCTTACCATCTCCAGAACTCAAATATTGTGTGGCTTAAAGAGTACACTTGGCCACAGTATGCACACAGGACATCTGCGGCGGCGCGTATTTGTTTTAAATAGTCGCGGAAGCACCCATGTCCTGTGAGGAACTGGGTCAGGTAAAATTTAGTCTCAACGTGCTTCCTGTTGTCCCATGTGGTGATATCCGGTATGATCAATTTCGTTCATTGCCCTTTTCGGACACCAGTTTTGTTGCCATTCTGCATTTGAGTTGTTGGAGAAGGTTTTGAGGGGTGAGATCGTTGGTGAGGCGCTCAACAAACTGGTCAAAAGCAACCCGGAAGCTTGTCGGGAAGGTTTTCAAAGGTGTTAAGCACAGATTGAAGTTCGTGCGGACCGAATTGGAAGCTCTAACCGTTTTGAAGAAAGTCATATCGGAGGTTATAAACGGTTTTTGCGCGGAAACCTTGCAAGACTTCGACGAGACGGCTAGCGAGGAAGAAGTTTAGAACAGGCTAAATCTTTGGCGGTGGTTTTAAGCCTTTACGACGTGGAGGAACAGTTGGAGAAGTTAATCTCGGATCCTGGGTTGAGTCTGTTGGAGGTTGGTAAATCGACGGGGGAGTTTCTAAAGCGTTTCTTGCTGGTCAAAAGGATTTCGGAGCGCGATTTCAGCTTGAAAACGGCTTTGAATCGCCTGGGCAAACACCCAGATACTAAAGACCCTAATCTGAAGCACCTGCTCCGCGTTGCCGGACTCGATATAATTCGGCTCTCTCCTTTACCAGGAGCTGCCTCTCCCGATGCCGTCTATTATGCGCTGCATATAACTTTATAGCGTTGAGTCTCCTTAGGCCGCTTAGTCTATACTGTTTCAGACTTTTAATGAGCAAGGGTCAGGTTGTTTGATGGTATCCAATCAATTACTTGGCGAATTGCGCGGTTTGCCGTTTGCATTAGCATGGGTTCCGTTTTTGCTGAGATCACGAGCGCCAGGTCGTCCGCGAAGCCAATGAGTGTGGCACCCTCCGGAAGTTTTAGTCCTAGAACGCCAACGTACAAATGGTGTTCCACAAAGTAGGCCCTAATGCTGAACCTTGTGGGACCGCGCTACTCAGTTCTCCCTCTACAGCAACTCCATGTGCATGTAGCAGCAGTGTTCTATTATGGAAGTAGCTTCTTACCATGCGCAAGAAGTAAACAGTTAACAGTCAGTTTTAACAGTGCTAGTTGGAAAGTAATAATGAAGCAACTAACCGAAAGACGAATAGCGTCTTACCTCCTGCGCATGGTAAGAAGCTACTTCCATAGCTACTTCTATAATGGAAGTAGTTTCTAAGCTAATAAGCTTATAGTAGCTTCGAGTAGCTTCTAATAAGAAGCTACTTCCATAACGGAGCTATGGAAGTAGCTTCTTACCATGCGCAGGAGGTAAGATGCTTTTCGTCTTTCGGTTAGTTGCTTCAATATTACTTTCCAACTAGCATTGTTAAAAGCGTTTCTAACATCAAATAATTAGTGCACATATCCTTCTTGTATTTGGTGCAACTTCTAGCTTCTTCTGCAAGTTTTAGGATCACTTCTATTGTGCTGATAGTGAATCTGCCATCCAAAATGTCTCTTGGACAATCCGATGCCTGCCTTAGTTCCTCTCTTTAGTCTGTTCACAATGAGCTGCTCCAGAAGCTTTCTCGGCGTGTCCAGAATACACAGGCGTGTCCAGAATACACAGGGCTCTATATCCTCATCATCTAGATCGTCTAACGGTTTGTCACTATTGCGGGCAAGCCTTGCACACATCCATTTATTGGAAAAATTCCCGGCTCTTAGTTCTGCATTCATTACATCTAGGATAAATTTTGATTAATCGAGGGCTGCGATTTTAATAACCTCAGGCGGAATGCCATCTGGGCCTGGAGCTCTACAGTTGAGGATCCGGTTTTTTGCTTTGGCTCAGGTAAATTCCGCCTCAGTAAATAACGCTTTCTCCTTAACCTCTGGTTTAGAGACGAACATGGGACGAGTTTCTCGTATCAGATCCCATCCCATGGGACGGATCCCTGTCACTGTCCCATCCCATCACATTTTCGTCCCACTGTCCCATCCCACAAACCTAAAATTTTCGACCCATCTCATCCCGGTCGCGCGGCCCGTCCCATTTATCTTTTTTCTTAACAATAATTCAAAAAGTTCAAATTTAATTATTCCGTAATTTATTTATCTGACAGTAATCCTTTTTCGTCGCAATCGGATCGTAAGACTTTTCAGGAACTACATCGTTCTCACAGAAATCTCCTGGGCTGGACATATTATGGAAAATTTGGGTATTGGCACGATAAGCAATTATGCACGAACTAGATTTACTAGATTATGAAAACTCGTCCCACTCCGTCCCATACAAAATTGTCGTCCCATTCCATCCCACGCGACGTTCATACCACTCATCCCATCCCATCGTCTCATGGGCAGTGGATGGGTATTGACCCATCCACTGCCAACCTACCGCCAAACACTCAAGGAGTGAAACATTGGTGATCCCATGCTCATCTTTACTCTGGTTGTTCCTAGGCAAAAGCTTCGTGTTGTGGGAACAGTAAGTCGACAACCCGTTTCTGATCATTCATTGGCATTTGAGTGTTTGGCGATAGGTAGCACTTGGTTACACACTAGAAAGTTTTTTCTTGCAAAATTGGAACGCATCCCACTTATGTCCCTGTCTAGGTCTTTGCAATGTTTTTTCCATTGAGATTATTTTGCTTTGGCTATAGCTCGTCTGAGTTTTCTTTTTCTGATTCTATATAGGTACGTTAAGGTTTTGAGCTTTTCGTCAACGTTTTTTTTTTAGTTTTTGGCGTCGGCATTTTCTTCTAGTAAGAACGCACGAACCCTCAGGTTGGATATTTCGTCTGACCACCAGCATACTAGTTTCCTCCTTGTTGGTACACCTTTCGTGGATAGCCTTGAGTTACATGCCCTGCTCATGAGCTGAACAACTGCATTTTTCATTGTCGTAACTGAAATTTCCTCCTACCAGGCTATTTTTAAGCGTTTCTTAGATTAAAGGTGTCTTGTACTCCAGCCGTTTCTTTCTCTTTGTTGTATGTCTTTCTTTGGTGAGTCTGCTTCTATTTTAATTGTTCTGTATTAGTGATAGCTCAGGGTTTCATGATTTGAGAACCTTCCAGTCTTGGATCCTGTTTATATTATGCGAACAGAGAGTCAGGTCTATTATGGAACACGTATTGCCCTTAACTAGTGTGTGCCGTTTGCCTTGGTTCAGCACAATTACGTCCAGCTCCGCTGCAGAATCCATAACGATATCCCCTCTGTCTATTAGGGAACAACCCCATTAAGGAAACTTGGCTTTGAAATCCCCTGCTAAGACCTTAGGTTTTTATTTTGGTCTCTAATGTCCTCTGAGTTCCTCCACCAGCCGGTCTTTGTATTGGTTTGGTGAAAACTAACAGCTACGAAAAATAACAGCTGCAGTGTTTCAATTCCACCTGATTCCATACAAACCCGGTACCGCTTCCTGATCTTATTGGCATTTTGTTCTTGTTCATGACCCTAATGGCGGTGTCTTTTCTCTCGTCTGTGAACCAATCGCCGCTACTAACAATTTTTTGATTTGGTTCGCTTATTACAATTATGTCCGTCTTGTTGTTATTGCTGTAGTAATGAGCAGATCGTGTGCTGCACGGCAACTCGTTAAAGTATATTTTGCAACTAGGGCGGTAAGTTGGTAATGGGTCACGAGAGCGAAATTGGGCGCACGAACGAAGTGAGTGGTATTTGCATATTCGCTCGAGAGGGCAATTGACAATACCGCCCGTGTTGCAGATAATATTTTTTATTACTCATGCGAGGGGATGTATGTTACAAGTTTGGGATCCAGGGGCCATAAAAAAAACAGAATAGAATCAGAAATGAAGAATTTACTTTTTCAATTGTCTCCTCCGGTAGTATGGATTCGTTATAAGAACTCTCATCAGTTTCTGGTATCAACATAGAATTTACACTCATTTTAAAACGTTTTCTTTAATTTTTATTTTGTACTAAAAAAAAATTCTGACATTTCACGTCACTTCCTCGAGGTCTTGATTGTGTTTATTTTATTTATTTTATTGTTTTTTTTTTAATATATCTTAGCGATATTGAATAATTGCGTGCGTTACTCAAGTAATGTGGTAATACAGCCAAAAATGGCATTTGTCGCACTATAAAACATGCGCCAAGTTAATACTTTTAACGCATGAGTAATAAAAAATGTATTTGCATAATATTAGTCTTTTCGAACTTTCTTTGCTCCTCTCATTCTAATCGCCCCCGACAAGGCCTTTTTGTATTGAGAACAGGACCCAGAGTTTCCTTGGTGTCCCTTCGCCTTGCAAATTGGACAGTAGATTTCTTCATGACAGTCTTTTGCCTGGTGTCCCTCCTAGGTACATCACAGGCACATCTTCTGACTATCTGGGCATCTTACATTCATTTGCAAGACTAGACAGACAAGACTGGACAGACAAGACTAGACAGACAAGACTTTTTTTTTAAGTGGTTCAGGGGAAGCTCTTACTAAACCCCCTACTCCACCTTGGCTTTTAGTATGCCCCACCCTGGTATCGCATATTTTGCATTCATTCAGGGTGGGCAGCCCGGAAAATTAGTGAAAACCGCCCTAGTTGTTGTCTCCCTGACCAGGATTCGAACCCAGGTCTCCCGCATTGAAAGGCGGGTATGTTGTCAACTACACCACCGAGGAGGACAGACAGGCAAGACTAGACAGACAAGACTGTTAAAAAAATATGTCTGGCCCTATATGAGTACAAACACAATACTAGACAAAGTCTAATTAGTCAAAGCTTGGTAAAACGTAATGGGTTTAGATAAATGATTGAATTTTGATGTTACCCTCGAAGCACCCATCCATTTATACCAAAGACTCCTAAAATTTTGACGATGAGCTGAGTGTAGACTGGGATGAAGATGAAGGTGAAAACTTGGATGAACAAGTGCAACCGGTACTGTTGAAACGTGTGGAAGATTGTGTCAGTTTTTAGAGTGAGTCCACTGATGAGGAAGATTAACGACACCGCTCCATATTTCACTGTGTACTCCGGATGTAAAGGCCCTAAAAACAAAAGAAAAATGAGAGTAGAACAGCGTAGTTTATTTAGACAATAAATGTTCATATTTTTACACAAGATATATAAATATATTCAGCCGTTCCGGAGCTCTATAACAATTATCGAGTCTTTTTAGGACTACCAAAACAAATCTCATGAAAAATCAGAGACTCAATAATTGTTTTAAGCTCCGGAAAGGTTGAATATATTTATATATTCAGACTGTTTGTCTAATTTATCATTGTGTGAATTGTCCATTGTGTAAACTTGTCTAAATTGTTCTTTGTATATAATTTAGTCTAATTTTGTTTAAATTTGTTGTTTTGATAGTAATTACCTCCTTTGCTGCCTAATTTTGGAAAGGCACTGGCGACGACGATGCAGAACAAAATGCCTAGCAGCAACCAGTTTTTGCTAACGTATTCACAAATGGTTATTTTTCGGCGCATTTTGCCTTAACTAGGCAAAGACTTGCTCAAAATGTCGACTTGTTTATTTTGTTTGGTTATGTTTATTAGAAAATTAGATCAATTGATGTAGTTATTTGAACTACTGATTACATGGACAAAATCTATTGTTCCACTGACAAAATATCGTTAATTAATTTAATTATTTATTACTATTTGTTTTTAATATATATTACTTTATGTTGTTACAAATTTGCAACTTAATCTTAAATTTATTTTATAATTCAATTCAAATTTGACAATCTAATATTTTACTCTACAATTGCTCTACCATTATTTATAACGAATGTAATGTGGGGTGTCTATCTTAAATATATATATCTTAAGCTACATTCACATAATTTTATCAAAATATTAACTTAATAGTAGTTTATGATACAAGTGTGTGAAGAAGGACTTTTGTGCATGAGTTGCGAATCTTATAGGACGAGCCTTCAGCTCGTGCTTTAATCGCAATGAGTGCCCAAAAGCCTTTCATACACGTGTATCATACAATATTTTAGCTACAAAGCATGTTAAAATACTGTTAAATCTATAAAAAAATAATTGTTTCTTACCGATAATATTGATAAATTGTAATTTTCACGGACAAAATCACTGACACAATAAGGTTAGAACATTTAGCGCCTCCGTGGCAAAAATTGCTAACTAGTAAAAAATCACAGTGACGGGAACACTATTTGATCGTTGTCGTTGTAATCTAGGTTAACCTAGATTTTATCTAAATTAGGTTAATAATAGGTTGAGATATATTAGAGCTAGATCAATTCAGATTGCAAGACAAATTGATTCAAAATAAAAATAAAAAATTTCAATTTTAATCAGAATCAGAAAATAGAAAGCACCAACCCTCCAATTTCGAGATGTAAATGGGACCATCGCCTACAATAACACGGAAAATTGCAAGATTGCAATTGCAAGCTCTAGAACTGTGAACCAATCCTTGAAAAATTTGAAACCATCCCAGATAACTTTTAGAAGCCGGATTCTGAACCACCAACAATTGAAGAACTTCTAAAGGTTATTTCAAAACTAAAAAACAACAAAGCATCTGGATCAATCCAAATAGTGGCAGAACTATGGAAGAAGGCAGTCCAAAGTGATGCTGGGATCTTTTAAGCAGAAGAGAACAAAAGCTTGCCTGAAATAAAGCAGGAACAAGCTTACAATTCTGACAGGAGTCCTGACGGGACACTGCAGACTTAGGAAACATCTCAAGGCCCTAGGCCTAAAGAAGGATGACGGATGCAGATTCTGTGGCTCAGCAGAGGAAACCCCCATACACCTGCTCAAAGACTGCGGAGCATTACTCTGCAAGAGACAGATGTACCTTGGGGTTCACTGCTTGAACACAGAGGAGCTGCAGGCCTTGAATCCCACCCAGATCCTAAAATTCCTAAAGGAATCAGGATTAGAGGAGGCGCTCTAAATGGGTAAGTACACCAACGTTTGGAGGAGGAGGGTGGGGTACAAAAGATCTATAAAGGTCGCAGTACAAGTCGTCACCACCATATCTACAATCTACAATGTAAGAAAGCTGACAAAAATGCAATTACATCCCTTCAATGTGTTTTCAATAAAATCTGGAAAGAAGAAAAAATCCCCAAAGAATGGAGAACAGCTCTCATCCACTAGAAAGGCTTGACGACAGACCCCAACAATTATAGAGAAATATCCCTGCTGGATATAACATACAGGATCCTTTCTAAAGAACTTTTGAACAAGGCAGAACCACAATTAGACCCAAAAATCGGGGAATACCAGGGGGGTTTTAGAAATGGTAGGTCATGCTCGGAACAAATACTAAACCTCAAAAACACCATGCCATACCAAAAATCAAGGGCAAAGACGTACGTTATCTCCTTCATTGGTTTCAAAAAAGCATATGATTCGATTAATTGGGAATCTCTGTTATCAGTCCTGGAAGATATGGGCTTGGATAAGAAAACAACTAATTTAATAAAAGCGACCCTTGCAAATACATAGCAAGTTAAATTCATAGCTGAAATATAAACGGGGGTGCGACAGGGAGATGGACTTTCACCGTTGTTGTTCAAAAGAACACACAAATAAATGATTGATTCAACGTACCCCAAAAAGGGCGAAACGAAAAAAAAAACGTCAGAAAATTTATTTCCACTACGTCTACGTTTTTTGTTTAGTGACGCGAGTTGTTGTCATAGTAACAAACAGAAGTCATTTTATATTGAAACTTTATAATGAGACTTTTACACACGATTATATTATTGGTATTTTGATGTGCGAAAAATAAATTAAATTAACTGAATATTAAATACATAAAATCATTTCAGTAGGGAAAGATGATGCGTTCTAAAACCACCTCCCCCTCTGACCTTGACATTGACCTTGACCTTGGAATTTCCGATTTCGACTTTCGGTTTCGACTTCCGGTCCCCATTTCCGAATACGCGGGAAAATTCAAAAAGTAGACGCCAGGCGGGAAAATTCAAAATTAGGTGTCGGCGAGGTAAATTAAGTGTGAAGTTGGTTGCATATATCGACGAGTCTAAATACATGAGGTTAGATAGATGGATCTATATACATGAGACTAAAAACATCCACGATACCAATTATATAAGACAAGGAACTGAAAAAATAGGACAGAAAGACTAAAAATTGCAAACAACCAAATACTTGAAGACTGGCAAAAGTCATGGAGCATGTCCAAAACAGGATATTGGACCAAACTATTGATCAAAAATCTTAAACCTTGGGTAACACGGACCATGGAGAGATAACTTACCATCTAGCACAGGCTCTCAGCGGCTACGGACGCTTTAGGGAGTATCTACATAGATTTGGCAGGGCAAGTGACGCAATGTGTGTATACTGCGGCGACGTGGACAGTGCACTCATACCGTGTTTGAATGCAGTAGGTGGATATCCGAGAGCAAGAGATAGAAGGAGCAGACAGGCCTCAACCTAGAGGTGCCAACACTGGTAGACGCGATGCTAAGATTACCAGAGGATTAGACATACACGGAGACAATGATACGTGACATCCTGACATAAAAAGAACAAGACGAACGGACACAAATTAACTACAGAAAGGAAAACCAAAACTATAGAGCCAGATTCCCGAACCCCTAAACACTCACGTGGGACTAGATAGACGGAGCTAGATACATGAGACTAGACAGACGAGGCTAGTTACATGGGGCTAGATAGACGGGGTTAGATACATAGCGCTAGATACATGGAGCTGGATACATGAGACTAGACAAACGAAGCTAAATATATGGGGCTAGATAGACGGAGCTAGATACAAGGGGCTAGACAGACAGAGCTATATACATGAGACTAGACAGACGACGCTAGATACATGAAACTAGACAGACAAGGCTAGACAGACAAAGCTAGATACATGAGACTAGTTAAGACTGAACTAAAATATATAAGGGATTGTTTAATTAAACTAAAATATATTTTCGATTGTTTTTTTTCGTTTAACTTAATAAACGTAATAAGATTTTAATTTAAATAAAGTTTCAGTATTCGGTTAAGCATAGCCGGATGTTTGTGTATGTCAGTGTAAACAATTTCTTCTAAATGTTTTTCGTATTTGTGTTTATTTCAATCTACTGCCCTGGCTTTGCGATAAGACGCAACCGGCCGTCTAGCGCTGATTACAACTCTTATCAGCGGTGCGCGAGCGGAGAAAATAATAAATTATGATGCGTGGTCTAATCAATTTCTTGTTATTCGTTTTATTTTAATAAACACAATCACGTGAAACATCCCAGCATTTCATTTATATAAACCAGAGTTCAATTTTCTGGAATCCACTTTTCATCTACTTGCATCCACTTTTCATCACGCTAAACAGTGTGTGAGGTCTATGTAACCCCACGCTAAACAGGGTGTGAGGTATATGTGACCCCACGCTCAACAGGGTGTGAGGTCTATGTGACCCCACGCTAAACAGGGTGTCAGGTCTATGTGACCCCACGCTAAACAGGGTGTGAGGTCTATGTGACCCCACGCTAAACAGGGTGTGAGGTCTATGTAACCACACGCTTAACAGGGTGTGAGGTCTATATATTTTGTGTTTATTATTTTGTGTCTATATATATTTAGTGTGAGATATATTTTTAGTCAGCTTTCATCAGCTTTTAATCAGCTTTAAACCAATTGGGTTAGTTGTGCTAGCACTAGGTTAGGTTAGCATTAGGTTAGGCTACGTGAGGTTAAGAATAAAGCGCGCTTCATGCCTAACCTCACGTAGCCTAACCTAATGCTAACACAACTAACCCAATGGGGTTAAAGCTGATTAAAAGCTGATTAAAGCTGACTAAAAATAGATCTCACGCCCTCTTTAACGTGGGGCACCATAGATCTCACACCCTGTTAAGCGTGGGGTTAGATAGACCTCACACCCTGTTAAGCGTGGGGTTACATAGACCTCACACCCTGTTTAGCGTGGGGTCACATAGACCTCATACCCTGTTTAGCGTGGGGTCACATAGACCTCACTTCCTGTTGACCGTGGGGTCACATAGACCTCACACCCTGTTTAGCGTGGGGTCACATAGACCTCACACCCTGTTTAGCGTGGGGTCACATAGACCTCACTTCTTGTTGACCGTGGGGTCACATAGACCTCACACCCTGTTTAGCGTGGGGTCACATAGACCTCACACCCTGTTGAGCGTGGGGTCACATATACCTCACACGCTGTTTAGCGTGGGGTCACATAGACCTCACTTCTTGTTGACCGTGGGGTCACATAGACCTCACACCCTGTTTAGCGTGGGGTCACATAGACCTCACACCCTGTTTAGCGTGGGGTCACATTGACCTCACACCCTGTTTAGCGTGGGGTCACATAGACCTCACTTATTGTTGACCGTGGGGTCACATAGACCTCACACCCTGTTTAGCTTGGGGTTACATAGACCTCACACACTGTGTTCACGCCAATTTGGCGCGTCCAGATTTTTCAATTCATTTATTTGGATTAAATTCGGCTCCAATCGATAGACGGGGAAACAGGTGTATCGATCGGTGTCGAAGTCGCGCGATTTATTAACTTTTTCGCGAATAGATTAAATTAGTTAGTTAGCTGCGTAGAGTCGACAAAACATGCTCGGCGAGTGCGAACGAAAGACGCGAAATCCACGCAAACGGGCACATAATTGCATAATTCGAATTCCCATCCAAACTAACCAGGGGTGATCACAAGCCCAAGGGTTGAAAGCGGAGCCGGACGTTCCAAGGACGCCAATTCCTTTACCCTTTTATTCCCATTTCCCTCCCTTAGACGAAGCGCTGGAAGGACGATTTCACGTGGCGGAGACGCGGGCAGCCCAATCAGGTAAGTGATCTAACCGGCCTGTATTAAGTTTGGAAATCGTGAAATTTAGAGAGACACGGTCCGAACACACTGTTTAGCGTGATGAAAAGTGGATGCAAGTAGATGAAAAGTGGATGCCAGAAAATTGAACTCTGGTTTATATAAATGAAATGCTGGATGTTTCACGTGATTGTGTTTATTAAAATAAAACGAATAACAAGAAATTGATTAGACCACGCATCATAATTTATTATTTTCTCCGCTCGCGCACCGCTGATAAGAGTTGTAATCAGCGCTAGACGGCCGGTTGCGTCTTATCGCAAAGCCAGGGCAGTAGATTGAAATAAACACAAATACGAAAAACATTTAGAAGAAATTGTTTACACTGACATACACAAACATCCGGCTATGCTTAACCGAATACTGAAACTTTATTTAAATTAAAATCCTATTACGTTTATTAAGTTAAACGAAAAAAAACAATCGAAAATATATTTTAGTTTAATTAAACAATCCCTTATATATTTTAGTTCAGTCTTAACTAGTCTCATGTATCTAGCTTTGTCTGTCTAGCCTTGTCTGTCTAGTTTCATGTATCTAGCGTCGTCTGTCTAGTCTCATGTATATAGCTCTGTCTGTCTAGCCCCTTGTATCTAGCTCCGTCTATCTAGCCCCATATATTTAGCTTCGTTTGTCTAGTCTCATGTATCTAGCCCCATGTATCTACCCTATGTATCTAACCCCGTCTATCTAGCCCCATGTATCTAGCCTCGTCTGTCTAGTCTCATGTATCTAGCTCCGTCTATCTAGTCCCATGTTTTTAGTCTCATGTATTTAGATCCATCTATCTAACCTCATGTATTTAGACTCGTCGATATATGCAACCAACTTCACACTTAATTAACCTCGCCGACACCTAATTTTGAATTTTCCCGCCTCGCGTCTACTTTTTGAATTTTCCCGCGTATTCGGAAATGGGGACCAGAAGTCGAAACCGGAAGTCGAAATCGGAAGTTCCAGGGTCAAGGTCAATGTCATGGTCAGAGGGGGAGGTGGTTTTAGAACGCATCACCTTACACTACTCATTTCTTGTATGGGCCCCAACATCATGAACTAAAATAATGTACTCTTGCACTTGGTTTTGATTCCCTTGTGAAATCGCAAAATATGCGACATAAACGGTCATATCTTTTGATCGCGTTGACTCACAAGTTTGATATTTTCACAGCTGAAAGAGACCGCAGACCCGAGTATTTGATACAAATTTCAACTTGTTACCTCTACGCGTTCCTGAGAAAAATGGTCTTGACAGACAGACAGACGGACAACAAAGTGATCCTATAAGGGTTCCGTTTTCGGTACGGAACCCTAAAAATGGGTGGTGTTACCTATTATTATTTATTAGGTTATTCATGAAATTTTCCTTGGATCGAAAAATAGCTTTATTTATCTTTTATTTGAAAACGACCTTCAACAGTCGAAACTCGAGTCGTGTAAAATGTGTAGATTTATATAACTTCACAGTTATCTTTAAAAATCACCTAGTCAAAAATTGGAAAAAGTGAGTAACTAGAAATGGACTCTTTTAACTGTAGATATTTTGATGTTAAAGACTTGACCATTTTTGGCCCATGTTACAAGGTTATCTTAGCTACGTATATTGGCTCGGACAATTTTTTCACATAAGGGGATCATCATCAGCTTTGGCTCCACAAGCCATTATGGTTCTTGGCCTCGTCAAGAATTTTTGTCCATTCCAATCTATTCCGGGCGTTAGTTTTCCTCGTCGTCGTAGATTCAGTCCGGTCTTTTTTCTTAGAGTTTTCGTAACGGTTTTTTTTTCTATGATGGGGTTGTTGGCCCCGAGGTAAAGCCTCTCATCGGAGGGCCATCTCTCCCGCTCTCATTAGCCCTGACCTCGCCTTCCATACGGATTGGTTACCGTATCTCCGCCGAAGTTACTCAGGTTACCAGGGTTTACCACGTGGAGGTTAGAGTCGGCATTGGGTAGGAGAGGCTATGCGACAATCATTACGCGCATGCACTACCCTTGAACCCCTCACATAAAAGTAGCAGACCGTTAAAACGACTTGAGCAGATTATCTCATTTTTGTCAATTTTCTACTTGATCACTTTTGGCAGTATACCCACGACATGTGACTTAAAATGTCATTATTGTAAAATAAAAGATTTATTTTTTTAATTATGGTCTAAAACTTATTCCGTTTGGTATTTTGGGTCGCGCTATAAATATATTCCTCAAAATTGGGTCGCGGCTTAAAAAGGTTAAGAACCACTGGTCTAGAACATGACATTTTTCCCTACTACTATGTATTTTATCTTTTATATATTCATAACAGTATTATATATAAATATAAAATTAATATTAAAATGTAGTCAAGTTCACAGCTCTTCTTCATTGCCGTACTTAATCTAGTCGTCTCGCTTGGAAACTAATTGTAAAGTACCGTAAACTCCAGACAGTTTGACAATATCTCCGGTGCGGAAAATACTAGTCGCGTCTTGTAATGCCACAAGACACGGTAATCCATATTCCCTCGCCACAACAACACCTAAAACAAAAATAAATTAACTAGATAATATACAATTACATATTATATTTATCCAATCCAATAATCATTAATTCAGTTCAGGCGTGCAGTGCAATGGCAACTCTGCAACAAAAAGCGCAGTGTGTTATTTGGCTTGTGCAATTTTGGGACGTTGACTCGATTGGTGAAGACTAGAATTCGCTATGGTGAGCCGTTCAAAAGTTATGACAGCTTCAAATCAGTCGGAAATCCGAGATGGTATACAGCGAAAAAATATATAAAACTTGTTTATTTGTAACTTTAGAGCGAAATAAACTGGAAAACCGTTTTCAGTACTTCGATTTCCTTCGGGTAACAAAAAAAAATCACGAAAAAAATTTCCAAAAAAATTTTCAACAAAAATCATTTCGTTCGAGAAATACGTGCTTTTTCGTTTTTTTTTTTTATTTTCTCGAGATCGGCAAAAAGCAGCGAAACATTTTTCGGCACACAGAAACTACACGAAGTCGATGTGAAAATTGCCAGGAAAGATTCAATAATTCCTGGAGAAATTTTAAGCTGAAATTTACCCGATTCTCGATTTGCTAAGTAGATGTCTCGAAAACGGTTGCAGATAATCAAACACGGATGGCGGCATCTTTTTCAGAAGATCATTTTCCTATTAATGCACTAAAATCGTCCGCAGGAAATTCACGACTTTCCGAGATCTCTACTCAAGCGCCGAAATTTCTTAAAAATTTCTTCAATTCTTGTAGGCGATAATGAAGGGAAAGAGCTAGCGAAATATAATTTCCACATCTGTAATCAGCAGCAAAAATGCTTTCAGAGACGTTTTTTAATTTTGCTGTAACTTAAAAAATAACGATTTTGATAAAATCGATTTTCACGCATTTGGTCGTTTCCGCGGTCTAGACTCATCGTGTCGATGGTATTTCTTAACTGAAACCTTCCTAGGGAATATTATATACGTTTTCCCACTAATTTTTGGACGCTGAATCGATTGGTGAAGACTAGAATTCTCTGTCGTGAGCCGTTCAAAAGTTATGGCAGCGTGAAATGAGTCGGGAATGCGAGATGGTATACAGCGAAAGAATTTATAAAACTTGTTTATTTCTAACTTTAGAGCGAAATAAACTGGAAAACCGTTTTCAGCACTTCGATTTCCTTTAAGTAACAAAAAAATTCACGAAAAAAGTTTCCAAAAAATTAAAAAAAAAAAAATCATCATTTTGTTCGAGAAATATGTGCTTTTTCAGTTTTTTTCGATTTTCTCGAGAACGGTAAAAAGCAGCGAAATCATTTTCGAAACCTAGATATAAAGGTCAACAGCAGACGGGCATGGAAAACCTTAAAAAAACCTGAGTGGTGACGCCAGAAAACCAATTCGGAACTTTATTCCAGTCACTTCAGATCAAGTAGCCACCTAACTGTTACTAAATTGTAAAACAAAGGGTAAGAAGTCCAAAGAGCACATTAGCAGGGACCTGGAGCAAGAGAACAACTCCCTTGTTGCTCCATTTTCCATGACTGAACTTGTGGCTGGGATTAAAGGGATGAAGCTCAACCGAGCGGCGGGCGTGGACGATCTGAGGGCAGAACAGATCAAGAACTTTGGACCACAGACCCTGAAATGGCTCCTTTATATGTTCAACGTATGTGTCACGTAACACGAAACTTTTTTTTTTACTTCAAATATCATTACTTAAGGAGGTTCGAGCGTAACTAATGAGTCAAAATAGAGCTTGAATTTTTCTATATTTTCAATTATCCTAATAGTTGTTAAAATGCATTATTTTTATTTATAATAACATAACAAATTTAAAAATTGGTAAGCAAAAGTTGTGCTACGATTGAAAAAGGAGAGAAGACTGCTTGCAACATCAAAGAGCAAAGAACAAACTACAGTGAACAATAACGGGGAATACAAGAAATCCATAGCAGAACGACTAGGACACGGTAACATCGAGGAAATGAGTATAGAAACCTTGAGCAATGAAATCGTAACATCGATACAAGAGGCAAAACAGATACATGGTACGAAACTGAACAGGGAAGAAGAGAAACTATCAGCAAACACACGACAATTTATGAAACAAAGGCGAGAAAAACTACAAAAACACCTACTACATACAGACCAGCTGAGAACACTAAATAAAGAAATATCAAAGGCCGCAAGGAAAGATATTAGAAACTATAACAAAACACGGATAGCGAAGACTATCGAAGAGAACAAAAGCATGAAAGTACTGAGACAGAAAATAACACCTGGAAAAGCAGAAATTACCCAACTCGAGGACCAAAACGGGCAATCTATCAGGAACAAAGAAGAGATCCTGGAAATCGTAAAACGCTTCTATTCAAATCTCTATAGCGCTCAAGAAACACCAGAGCCGGAATATACCCGTACCATCCCCCAAATTTTAAACCAAGGATCAGAAGATCTATCGGAGATAACCCAAGAGGAAATCTCAAAATCAATTACGGAAATGAAAAATAACAAGGCGCCCGGGGAAGATGATATTGCGATCGATCAGATTAAGCAAGGAGGAGTCGAGATATTAGAAGCCATAAAGAGTTTATTCAACAAATGTCTCACGGAAAGAATAACACCAACAGCATGGGACAATGCAATCATTGTTATTATACACAAAAAGGGAAACACGGCTGACCTAAAAAACTACAGGCCAATAAGCCTGCTTTCGCACCTCTATAAACTCTTCACCAAAATCATAACTAGACGCCTCACAACCAAACTTGACCTGTATCAACCGCCTGAATAAGCAGGATTCAGAGCCGGATACGGAACGAACGACCACCTGCAAACCATCAAAACCGTAATAGAGAAATGTGTCGAATACAACAAGCCACTCGTCCTTGCCTTCGTGGACTACGAGAAGGCATTTGACTCTATCAACCACAATGAGATGTTTAAGGCACTGGCGAATTGCCGAATAGACCATAGGTACTCGGAGACTCTACAGCACATATACAAAAAACTACACGACTACGTTGTTAAACTACACGAAAAAACGGACAGATTCAGAATACAACGCGGCGTCCGACAAGGTGACACCATCTCGCCTAAACTATTTACAAACCTCATGGAGTACATGTTCAAAACCATAGAACTAGAAGATATGGGCATAAACATCAATGGCGAAAACCTCAACCATCTACGGTTCGCAGACGACATTGTGCTAATTTCGGATAGCCTAGATAAGACTGAAAAAATGCTTAAGTAGCTGGCAGAACAATCACGAAAAGTCGGCCTTAAAATAAACATCTCGAAAACGGAATTTATGACCAACCTAGTACCTTCCCGAAACTTTATAATGGAAGGGATTGAGATCCGGCAAGTCACCTCATACAAGTATCTAGGCCACGAGATTAAAATCGGCAGAGACAACCAGACACATGAGATTGGAAGGAGGCTAAGACTAACGTGGGCAGCCTACGGAAAACTAAAACACATTTTCAAATCCGACATCCCCAACTGCCTAAAACGTAAGGTGTTTGACCAGTGCATCCTACCAGTCTTAACCTACGGAGCGGAGACTCTAACACTCACACAAAAGTCCGTCCAAAAGATCAGAGTGGCGCAACGAGCCATGGGACGTTCCATGCTCGGAATTACATTGCGAGATAAAGTGCGGAATGAAGTACTAAGGACAGCGATCTGGGGTTAGCGATGCAATTGAAGTAATAACCAAACTAAAACGGAACTGGTCCGGGCATGTCGCAAGGATGCCAAACAACAGATGGACCAAAAAGATCCTGGAATGGCGACCTAGACAGGAGGCATACAGAAGTAGAGGACGTCCACCCACCCGATGGACAGACGATGTGAAAACGCCACCAACTGGATGCAAGAAGCACAAGATAGAAGTAGATGGAAGATGTTAAGAGAGGCCTATGTCCAGCAGTGGACGAGACAGGCTGAATAAAGAAGAAGAAGAAGAAATAATTATTATTTATTTAATATAATAAAGTTATTAAATGACCTCGTTATTTTTGACTTATAAGGTGACATAAAAAGATCTGGCAACATCAGTGTTATTAGTCGGCTGGTTGTGAAGGGATCAGAATGTTATAAGCCCAAGATGTTGGCCGAAAACCTCGAATTACCAAAATACAAAAAATGATTGATAACACAGGCCGACATGATTTTTGGTGTTTTGAATTTGATTTAAGTGTCCTTAGCTAATACGGGTACGTTGTTTCTGAATGTGAATTTGGTTTGAGCCCATCACGTCAAGATTTTTCACAAAATTAGAAAATCCTTGTGAGATATTTTGTAATAGAGCAAAGAAGTACCTTATTGATATTTCCTAAATTGCATTAAAATTATTTCTTTAAAATACTTAATACATCGATAGAAAATATTTTAGTATATTATGTTTATTTCATTTCAATGACAACACTGTTCCATTTTCGCATCTGTCAAGGTCAACTTGATAGCATTAGCATTTGTTTACGAAATTGTTAGTTAGCTTCAGTTGTTTGTATTATCAAGTTGTGTTTTATTTTCTGAGTGTTTAGTGCGTCATAATGTCATCAAGAAAGTGCAAAAACAGTCCTGATATAATTCCTTTTGGGGTATTATTGGTTTTACGGGTCTGTCTTGAAAATATGTTTGTGTACTTTTTACCTGTTGTAACTGTTGTTAATCGTCTTTGGCACTCTATTATTAAGCTCCGCAAGCAAAAATTAACACTCACACAAAAGCCGAGTCTTTTGTTAAGTGTGTGGTGATTTAACGATAGCAAAGCATCAACGAAACATAACAGAATTTATCAAGAAACCTTATCACGCTTACTTCGGTGTAAAGCTTGGTGATCATGACAAAACTTGGGCTCCACACAAAGTGTGCTTTCAGTGTGTCGAGCTACTGAGAAAATGTACACGTAGCTCTTTACCCTTTGGCATTCCTATGGTATGGAGGGAACAAAAAAAACATGGAAGCGACTGTTACTTTTGCTCCTGCGATGTCAAGGGTTTCAATTCGAAAAATAAACATACTATTCAGTATCCTGATTTACCGTCTGCTAAACGACCTGTACCTCATGGAACCAGGAATTCTCATTCCTCCACCTTTCTTCACACCATCCAACAGCAATCATCAGATGAAAGTTCAAACGAAAAAACTGATGAAGACGAATTCAATCCTGGTATAGACTAACCTCAACAGTTTATCCAAGCTGAACTAAATGACTTAGTGAGAGACTTGGGCCTATCGAAGGATGCTGCACAAATCTTAGGATCACGACTGAAAGACAAAAATCTTTTGGCTCCAGGAACCACATTTTCGTGGTATAGGCATCGTGAAAAAGAGTTCGCGGAATATTGACGGAATAGAGACGTTACCAAGGAAGATGGGATATTAGAATGATGGCTGACTACTGCTGGACCTTGAAGAGGGACTCGCTCACAAAAATCCACAAAAAGAAAACTATAAAATGCAGTTTTGAGGGAAAAAACGATTGTCTAACGTAGATTATATTGCATTATTTTTTTAATGAATAACTCAATTTTGCAGTCTAATTTTCTATTAAATATAGTTTCAATAAATATTTTCTCAATATTTTTGGCAGTTTCTATGAAAAATTTCAAACACACTTTTCCTGAAAACCTGACGTGCTGGAAAAAAAACTAAGCACAGATTCGTGATCAGTAAATGGGGTTACTATAGGACACCTATTAAACTTGAAACACTTTTTCATGAAAACGAAAATGTAGGCCTGTGTAATCTATGTAAAAAGCTGGAGTGTATTCTATCAAATAGTTCCACAGACGTTCAAAAGTTCAAAATGTTTCCATGTTTTTCTTTTCTCTCACAATCAGCTGTTATCGACGACGTTGCCAAACCATCTGTCATGTGAATTACTGTCGATAAACAAGATTCAAAACAAAAAATGTAACTTTAATTATTTACATAATTACATCGGGAACATCACATTGCTTTAATGTTATCGTGTTTTAATATTACCTAAGTTTATTGTATATAGTTGCTGCTTCAAGAACCCTGGACCTACGGAGGTAAGATCAGAGGCCTTAGCAACAGGGAATGTAAGTTGGTATGGGACAGCCGTGAGGTCTCCCCTAGAACTTGCATTATGGTAAGAAATGGCATAAATTACTTATTTCTTTCAGAATTTCTAACGCGGGATTTAGTACCGATTCAGGCCCTCATCAAGATCGAGGGTCTCCACCGCGAAGTAGTGATCGCATCAGCATACTTCCCTGGCGATGGTAACAGCATACCACCCATTGAAGTACAAAACCTGGTGGAACACTGTATTAGGAGAAGGCTGCCACTCATCCTGGGATGTGACGCGAACGCACACAATGAGATGTGGGGCAGCACGGACACTAATAAGAGGGGTGAGTACCTTTTAGAATACCTCATTAAAGAGAACTTAATTGTGTACAACGTTGGGAACACACCAACATTTGCCACTAAAGTCAGAAACGAGGTACTGGATATTACGGTAGGTAGCGCTAACGTAAGTAAACTAATTAAAAAGTGGAGGGTTTCAAGTGAGCCCTCAATATCAGATCATAGGATCATAGAGTTTGAGCTGGAAGGAGCGAGTGAGGAAAACACCCCCATTCGAAACCCCAGACAAACTGTGTGGCCTATGTTTAGTTCCCAACTAAAAGAAAACCTAGAGCAGGTGACAGTGCGGGGTAGTATCAAACACTACACCGTGCTGGAGCAGGCTGTAGGAGAAATAAATGTAGCAATCACCACGGCATTTGAATCCAGCTGCCCGGTAAAAACCGTGAAGGAGCATAAGGACGAAAAATGGTGGAACACAAATTTGTCTACATTAAGAGCAAAAGTACGTAGGCTTTTCAACAAAGCCAAGCAATACGGAAATTGGCTAGAATACTCTGAGGTGCTTACCACCTACAACAAAGAGATCAGAAGGGCAAAAAGGGAAAACTTTAGGACCTTCTGTGAAAACATAGAATCCACGCCGGTGGCAGCTAGACTGCACAAAACACTAGCGAAGGATAGAGTGGAAATGACAACCACTCTCAAGAAACCGGATGGGACCTTCACGGAGGATGAAGAGCAAAGAGCTCTCCTCCTACTAGAAACCCATTTTCCGGGATGTAGAGGATACAGGGAGACCGAGGGCTTGATGCAACCACGGAAACCAAGTCGGGCCGACTGGAAGAGGGCAGCGTCCATCTGTACGGAAAACCGAATCAGATGGGCTATCGGCACTTTCCAGCCTTTTAAGGCCCCAGGTGTGGACGGACTAGTTCCTACCTTCCTACAAAAGGGAGAGAGAGAACTAATGCCGTATCTTCTAAATATCTTTAGAAGTAGCTTAGTGCTCGGATATATACCGGAGCTATGGAGAAGGGCTAAGGTGGTATTTATACCGAAGGTGGGGAAGAAAGACACCACTCAACCGAAGTCATTTAGACCCATTAGTCTAACATCTTTTATGTTAAAGACAATGGAGAAGGTGATTGATAATTACCTTAGGACTATAGTGCTGGTAGGTACACCACTACACAGGAGTCAGCATGCTTACAGAGCAGGGAAATCCACAGAAACCGCCCTGTATCAGCTGACAAACGAAATAGAAGCAGCACTAGAGATAAAGGAAGTAGCGATATGTGCCTTCTTGGATATAGAGGGAGCTTTTGACAACACCTCACACGAGGCTGTCAGGGCGGCCCTCGAAAGAAGGAATATCGACAGCACTATCTCAAAGTGGATGGGAGAAATGCTGAGAACTAGAACGGCGGAGACACAAGTGGGAAAAGACACCATTAAAATCTCCACAACTCGAGGGTGCCCACAGGGAGGTGTACTATCACCGCTAATGTGGAGCCTGGTAGTTGATGAACTACTGGTTAGGCTAAACGACATAGACATCAAATGTCAAGGTTACGCCGATGACATAGTCATAATGGCCAGAGGAAAATTTGAGGGAACGCTCTGTGAAATTGTTCAGAGAGGCCTCAAAATAACTAGTAGATGGTGTCAAACAGTGGGATTGAGACTCAACTCGAGCAAAACCACGGTGATACCATTTACTAGAAGGAGAAAACTAAACTGCCTGCATCCCATACTCATAGATGGGAAGGCAGTAGAATACCAACAGGAGATAAGGTATCTGGGTATCACACTAGATAGCAAACTCCTATGGAATAGACACGCTGAGGCAGTGGTAGGTAAAGCCAAACGCGCCCTAATGGTGTGCAGAAATCTGGCAGGAAAAACGTGGGGTTGTAACCCCACTATCCTGCGATGGATGTACACCATGATAGTGAGACCTGCAATCACTTATGGGGCGGTTGCGTGGGGAAGTAGAATCAAGCTGGCCTCTATGAGGAAACAGCTTGAGAAGATTCAAAGACTGGCGTGTGTCTGCATCACGGGGGCGATGGGGTCGTGTCCGACAGCAGCATTGGAGCTGCTGCTGGATCTGACTCCGCTGCACCTTGTGGTGGAGAGCGCCTCCAGATCGGCGATCGTAAGGTTCAGCAAGGAAGATATGGGCAGAGGTAAAATAATCGGGAGCAGAGACCGAAACAGCCTCGCTGCCAAGATCCTCTGGCTGGAAGTACCAAAAGACGAAATGGTATGCAAATACCACTTCGAGAAAAACTACACAGCAATGTGTAGTAGTAAAGCCGATTGAAGCGACGAATCCTCAGCATACCACATAGAGCAAAATGCCATCAAGTGGTATACAAATGGTTCGAAGACAAAGGAAGGCACTGGTGCAGGAGTGTTTGGACCTCGTACCAGATACTTCGAATCCATGGGAACATCTCCAAGTATCTTCCAAGCAGAGGTACACGCAATCGAAAGATGTGCACAGTTTAACCTCGACAGGAATTACCGCAAAAAACGAATTGCTATCCTGTCAGATAACCAAGCAGCCATCAAGGCCATTAGGCCATTATAATAAAGTAACGCTATACTGGGTACCAGGACACACTGGTATAGACGGAAACGAAGAAGCCGATGACCTAGCAAACAAGGGATCCAGTAGCCCCTTTATAGGTCCGGAACCCTTTTGCGGTATGAGCGTGAACACCATCCGCAAAAGTTTAGATGAAGAAATAAGAGGAAAATGGATGAAAACCTGGAAAGAACTTCCAGGGCTAAGGCAATCCAAAGTGATGCTGGGATCTTTTAACCAGAAGAGAACGGGAGCTTGCCTGAAACTAAGCAGGAACAAGCTCAGAATTCTGACAGGAGCCCTGACGGGACACTGCAGACTTAGGAAACATCTCAAGGCTCTAGGCCTAGAGGAGGATGATGGATGCAGATTCTGTGGCTCAGCAGAGGAAACCCCCATACATCTGTTCAAAGACTGCGGAGCATTACTCCGCAAGAGACAGATGTACCTTGGGGCTCACTGCTTGAACACAGAGGAGCTGCAGGCCTTGAATCCCACCCAGATCCTGAAATTCCTAAAGGAATCAGGATTAGAGGAGGCGCTCTAAATGGGTAAGTACACCAACACTTGGAGGAGGAGGGTGGGGTACAAGTACTAGATCTATAAAGGTCGCAGTACAAGTCGTCACCACCATATCTACAATCTACAATTGTATATAGTTTTTTATTCCCAAAAATTGGGAAATTAATACCGAAAAAAATAAATAAAGACGTGACGGTAGCTTGTCTGCCATAGGCCCTGTGTATAAGATTCGAAAAATCATCATTTTTTATTTTTTTTCCGGATAAACTAAACGCAGGATTACTTTCAAATTTTGAGAGGACATAAATAAAGTATTGATCTTCATGTATACAAAGTTTCAAAGCTTAAACTTGAAAAAAATATTTAACATGGGATTCGCTCGAACCTCCTTAATTAAATTGTTTTGTGTCAAGCAAGAAATGCTGTGCATAAATGCAAATTGATTTAAATAACTTCACTAAAAAACAATCTATTCCATGAGTTGTAAAGCTTTCATTGCCGCATCCAATCGCTCCAACTCAATGCAAGTTTGCGACAATTTTTCAGTATTTGATTCTTGCACTTCAATTGGTACCTTTGTGCCATAACCGGCGGCAGCCATAGCTTAAGTAAGTTTAGCCTTAGAAGTATTCAAGAATTCAATTTTCTTCTGCATCTTTCAGTAATAAGATCAGCCCTTTAAGTAATAAGTGAACTTCGCATTTATCAGACACTGTTAAAATTGTACAACCATCCGGCGGTGTTGTATTTACGTCGCTTTTCGAACAGAAGGAGAGTGTCTGTAAAGCTGAACTTAAATTATTAACAATAGTTTCAGTATTTTCATCAGAACATTTAATAAAAGCTTCCGTTTTGGTTTTATTTGGAATATTATAATCACCTCTATCTGACCTAATTGCTTTTGAAACTTTTTGGATAAAATCAACTTCTTTTTCGATGTTTTCATTTTTCCAGTTACAAGTTTCTGGCACTGGATAAACAGCTACACAGATACTTTGAACTTTTCTTTGACTTGCCACCAGGTAAACGTTGATACAATTCTTCAGTTATGAATGGCATAAAAGGAAACAGGAAACCGATGCTCGCCCTCCTCTGCCAGCCGGTCGACGCCTAATATCAAGGAAGAGCTTCATGAAAACATCACACACACTCGAGGGGTTCATAGAAAATAACCGTATCACAAGGTGGACCCAACAGCTAACTACTAGAAGAAATGGCCCCAGACAGACACATCCCTTTCGCGGTATGGAAATCGCTAAATCGGCTCAGGACAGCAGTGGCAAGGTGCAAGACAAATCTGTTCAGTTGGGGACTGTCTGAGAACGGCGATGTGCTGTTTGGTCAGCCCCAGGATATGAGCCACATACTGGTCTGCCCCCAACTGGAAGAAGGATGCACGCACGAGGACTTAATTTTATGTAACGACAAGGCTATTGCAGCCGCTATTTATTGGAAAGATGTCGTATGAGCCGGACACGGAAAGTAAGTATCAGGTTTGGTCCACTGTTTGGAAAAACTTCAACGTCGATGTTAGCCCGTTTGATCGCTGCATCTAAAACGATATTGAACAATATTGGAGACAAACTCTCACCTTGTTTCAGGCCGTTGTCTACCATAAAGTTTTCCGACTTGTTGTTCCCAACTTTAACATAGCACCGGCTGTCCTCATTTTGATCATATTGATCATTTTCTTTGGGATTCCACATACTGCCATGGCTGCCCATACGTGGTCTCTTATCACACTATCATAGCCTTGTTGGAAGTCGATGAATAGTTGGTGGAGGTCCTTACCAAATTCCCAGTGTTTTTCGAGGATTTGGCGGATAGTGAAGATTTGATTTGGCGGATAGCATACAACTCCAGCTGGAGTCCCAGCTTACTCCAGCAACATAACACGTAACACGAAGATCAACCTGGTCCATGCGCTGGTCTTTTGTGTATTTGGCTATGCGGCGGAAACATGGACACTACGCGCGGCTGACCGTCGTCGAGTGGATGCGTACGAAATGTGGTGTTGGAGGAGAATGCTTAGAATACCCTGGTCTACACGACGTACCAATATCTCTATTCTTAACGAGATCAAATCCAAACAACGACTCTCAAGTCTGGTTTACTTCCGCATATTGAAGTTCTTCGGACATGTAACGAGAAGTGACAACATGGAAAAATTGATCGTGCAGGGTAAGCCAAACGGCGGGCGAAGAAGATGGAAGTCTCCCTGACGCTGGATAGATAACATCAAGCAGCTTCTCCACACTGACATTGAGACGGCTGTACGTGGAACTGCTATGGCGTGATACCATCAAGTAGGGGATCAACACACTTGAGGGGTCCTGATGGAGGCCCACATTCATGACCCATCATTACACGTTTGCCAAGACGTTAGATTAAGAAGATGATTGACTTACCATGTGATATTAAGCCACCGATTTCCGTTGCTAAGCCAGAAAGCATCGGAAAATAAGGCGACCAACTAGTGTCAGTGCAGCATGTTATCAAAATATCGCCTGAAAATTAAAGAATGAATAAATTTAGTGTTGAATAATGCTTATTTTACGTTAGGTAAAACAAATCCAAAATTATCTACCTGCTTCAAGTTGTCCGATATCGGCCATTGATTTTATACAACAACACCGAGCCGTAACATCCCCCAGGCACGCGACCATTCCCTTAACGATCAATCCGTTTCCGACGTCAACACCATTCCGCACTTCCGGCACCGGTTTGCCCTTCATGAATTCCGGAAAAGTTTCGGCGTTCCAAACACTGTACAACCTCTGCCTCCTTTGGGCCCTTCAAGATAAAAAGGAGGTGTTCAAAGCTTTCTTTGTGATTTTATGATTTCTTTTATGAATATTATCAAGTTTTTTATATGAAAATTTCAACTAAAATGTTCCTTACTTGATGACAACGGCGGGATTGTTGCTTTTCACCAAAGACCTCACTTCTGCTTTCGTGAGATGGTAAACTAGATCGGCTTCTGGTATTCTCCCATTATCTGTTAACAATTGCCCGATCGCCTTATAAGGTTTCCTCAATCTATCGATGGATCTTACGAGATAAGATTTCGTTTCTTCTCGAGCTGCAATCGCCCCACTGGTTTTGCCTACCAGGTACTTCAAAATTGTTCTAAAAATTGCAACTGTAACACCAAATTTGCTAAGAAATGTGAATTTTGGGTACCTTGTTAAATCACTCCTCGGCAGTTTTAATTTCTTGATTGCGGCGGACATTGACACCTTCACTCCGGCTTTCGATACCGCTGGATACCTGCAGTTCATCTGAAGCATTGAGATTATTTGGCTCGGATTCGTTGACCAACTATCTTCCATCAACTCAAACTACAATACAAGTTGGAAAAAATGAATTTGGGGTTCGGGCAGAATTTATTGGATGCTTCATAAAGCCTTATCTGTTAACCCATTTTTGACCACTGCACACAAGCAGGTACAACGTATTTGTTGTAACCCTATATTGAGTGTAGGCAAAAATGGGTTAATATAGGATATAGGTGCTTTCTAAATTATTAATGCTTCACCAAAAACATATTGATAATCTAAGCCAGTAGTGGCGAACTTATGGCACGCGTGTCATAGTTGGCACGTAGGAAAATTATATTTGCACGCGAACTATTTCTCACGCGTGCCTTCTAAACTAAAACGTTAACAGACAGATAAGAACAGACAGATTTAGAGTGTCTAAACAAATCTAATAATTCTCACCTGTCTAGACTAATTAATAAATAACAGACTTAGTCTGAATTAGACAAACTCGCTTTGTTTAGAAATCAAAGACGCATAAACAGATTTAGAAAATTCTTGACTGTCTAGACCAGTGATGTCGAAGCTATGGCACGCGTGTCATAGCTGACACGGAAGAAAATTGTATTGGCACGCAAACTATTTTTCACGCGTGCCTTCTAAACTGAAACCTTAACAGACAGATAAGAACACACAGATTTAGACTGTCCGAACAAATCTAATAATTCTCACCTGTCTAGACTAATTAACAAATAACAGACTTAGTCTGAATTAGACAAACTCGCTTTGTTTAGAAATCAAAGACGCATAAACAGATTTCGAAAATTCTTGACTGTCTAGACCGGTTGGGGCGAAGCTATGACACGCGTGTCATAGCTGGCACGCAAACTATTTCTCTTTTTCTAAACCTTCTACTTTTCTAAAAATACCTTAAAATACCTTGAAATACCTTTATACTTAAAATTATTTTTTTTTAGAAGTCTTACTTCTCTGGGTGACCTATATCCATGAACCAACAAGAATCTGTCAATCATCTCCGCTGCTTCCGGCACATTTTCCTTCAACCAATCTTGCCCATGCCTAGCCTCCAATCTAACAAACTCCAAGTACTTGGACGACCCCCTGATTGCCTCCGCAATCTGCTCCAAAGACTTGGGAATCTTCGCCGAAACAGACTCGGACGCGCACGACAGAAGAACAGAGATATCGTGTTCGTGCTCCGCACTGAATTCTAAAATTACAAGAATTGTTTGCTGTTTGAGCATCAAACGTTGTTTTACCTTGCTTAGAATTTCCTCCACTTAACACGCTGATCATGATGGTATTGTAAAAACTCGAAATCTGCGAAGACGAAATATGTGCTAGATGAATCCTGTTTACAATTTGCTCATACTGGTCGATGGCCTTGTACATTTCTTCCAAAGTCATATCGTTTCTTAGAGTAATATCTTCTTTGCTCAGTTTCCCGACTTTGCGCAATGTAGTGGACATGGTGAGCATCGAGTATAGCATTTGGCCCAACAACTTCAGTTTGGTCATAGGTTTGAAACAGCCGAAACGGCCGATACTTTCCTGGATCATTTCCTCGGTGGTGAAGCGACGACCAGACGTCGAGATGTCGCTCGCTGATGTGTACAGGTTGAGTTTGGACTCGACGTGTCTCAGCAGCATCTAGGAAGAGATATTAGGTGCCGTTCAAAAATTCCACATGGGTAAAGATTAAGTTAGATTAGGTTAAGAATGTTTTGGGTAAGGTACATACGTGGTCTGTTATAAAAGTATCCGACTTTTAACCGGTAAAAGAAAACTGGCATATCTGGAGCGTTGGAAACCTAATCACCCTCAAAGTAGTCTCCTTGGGACTCCACACACTTCTAACAGCGGTGCCGCCATTGTAAGAAGCATTTAGAAAAAGCCTCTTTCGGAAACGACTTTAGCTCGGCTGTCGCTGCAGCCATAATGTCCTCTCTTGTCTGAAATCGCGTTCCTTTCAATGGCCTCTTGACTTTGGGGAATAGCCAGAAGTCGGAGGGGGCCATATCAGGAGAGTAAGGAGCCTGTCGAACCAGAGGAGTCTGGTTTTTCGTCAAAAAATTGTGAACCAAGTGCGAAGAATGTGCTGGAGCATTGTCGTGATGGAGTCGCCAATTTCCTGATATGACCATAATTCCAGTCGCTTGCGCCGCACAGCATAGGCGACGTAGTACTAAAGGTCGGATACTTTTCTAATAACAGACTACGTACGTACCTTACCAACCCACAACCAAACATTCTTCAATCTAACTTAATCTTTATCCTTGTGGAATTCCATCATCCCTAGTTTCACTTGACGTCATTTAACTTGCATTGAAAAACCGACGAGAGCATTACACACTACGTCACTCGAACACTGCTCGACAGCAAGGCTACCTACAGGCGGGTAAAAATTCACGCATGCGCACGAAGGTTCAAGGTCGGCTCATGCAAGCGCGCATGATTCAAATCCATAAGGTTTTCAAAATAAAATATAAGGTCGGATACTTTTCTAACAGACTACGTATGTTATCCTAAAACTTTATTGGCTTCCTCGGTTTCCCAATTGTGCTTGGTATCACGATTCTGGTCAATCCGACAGATCGACCACCCTCCTCCTTTCGGAGCCGGGCTTGAGACCGGCATGTCACAATGTGACATTGACAATGACAGACAGGGACTCAAACCCGGCTGCGAAGGAAGGAGGGTGGTCAATCTGGCAAATTAGCGACATTGCTAGTCACTGTCTGTCACTAACTGTCATTGTCACGCTGTCAAAGTCGGCTCATACAAGCGCGTTTGATTCAAATCCATCAGATTGTCAAAATAAAAAAAGGTCGGATACTTTTCTAACGGACTACGTATGTTATCCTAGAAACTTTCTTGGTTTCCTCGGTTTCCCAATTGTGGTCGGTATTCCGATTCTGTTCAATCCGACAGATCGACCACCCTCCTCCTTACGGAGCCGGGCTTGAGACCGGCATGTCACAATGTGACATTGACAATGACAGACAGGGCCTCAAACCCGGCTGCGAAGGGAGGAGGGTGGTCAATCTGCCAAATTGGCGACATTGCTAGTCACTGTATGTCACTAACAGTCACGCTGTCAAGATCGGTTCATACAAGCGCGTTTGATTCAAATCCATCAGATTGTCAAAATAAAAAATAAGGTCGGATACTTTTCTAACAGACTACGTATGTTATCCTAAAAACTATCTTGGTTTCCTCGGTTTCCCAATTGTGGTTGGTATCCCGATTCTGGTCAATCCGAGAGATCGAACACCCTCCGCCTTTCGCAGCCGGGCTTGAGACCGGCATGTCACAATGTGACATTGACAGTGACAAACAGAGACTCAAACCCGGCTGCTAAAGGAGAAGGGTGGTCGATCTGCCAAATTGTCGACATTGCTAGTCACTGTCTGTCAGTAACTGTCACGCTGTCAAGGTCGGCTCATACAAGCGCGCTTGATTCAAATCCATCAGATTGTCAAAATAAAAAAAAAGGTCGGATACTTTTCTAACAGACTACGTATGTTATCCTAAAAACTTTGTTGGTTTCCTCGGTTTCCTACTTGTGGTTGGTATCCCGATCCTGGTCAATTTGACAGATCGACCACCCTCCTCCTTTCGGAGCCGGGCTTGAGACCGGCATGTCACAATGTGACATTGACAATGACAGACAGGGACTCAAACCCGGCTGCGAAGGGAGGAGGGTGGTCAATCTGCCAAATTGGCGACATTGCTAGTCACTGTCTGTCACTAACTGTCACTGTCACGCTGTCAAGGTCGGCTCATACAAGCGCGTTTGATTCAAATCCATCAGATTGTCAAAATAAAAAATAAGGTCGGATACTTTTCTAACAGACTACGTGTGTTATCCTAAAAACTTTCTTGGTTTCCTCGGTTTCCCAGTTGTGGTCGGTATTCCGATTCTGGTCAATCCGACAGATCGACCACCCTCCTCCTTTCGGAGCCGGGCTTGAGACCGGCATGTCACAATGTGACATTGACAATGACAGACAGGGACTCAAACCCGGCTGCGAAGGGAGGAGGGTGGTCAATCTGCCAAATTGGCGACATTGCTAGTCACTGTCTGCCACTAACTGTCATGCTGTCAAGGTCGGCTCATACAAGCGCGCTTGATTCAAATCCATCAGATTTTCAAAATAAAAAATAAGGTCGGATACTTTTCTAACAGACTACGTATGTTATCCTAAAAACTTTCTTGGTTTCCTCGGTTTCCCAATTGTGGTTGGTATCCCGATTCCGGTCAATCCGAGAAATCGAACACCCTTTGCCTTTCGCAGCCGGTCTTGAGACCGGCATGTCACAATGTGACATTGACAGTGACAGACGGTGACTCAAACCCGGCTGCGAAGGGAGGAGGGTGGTCAATCTGCCAAATTGGCGACATTGCTAGTCACTGTATGTCACTAACTGTCACGCTGTCAAGGTCGGCTCATACAAGCGCGCTTGATTCAAATCCATCAGATTGTCAAAATAAAAAATAAGGTCGGATACTTTTCTAACAGACTACGTATGTTATCCTAAAAACTTTCTTGGTTTCCTCGGTTTCCCAATTGTGGTTGGTATCCCGATTCTGGTCAATCCGAGAGATCGAACACCCTCCGCCTTTCGCAGCCGGTTTTGAGACCGGCATGTCACAATGTGACATTGACAGTGACAGACGGTGACTCAAACCCGGCTGCGAAGGGAGGAGGGTGGTCAATCTGCCAAATTGGCGACATTGCTAGTCACTGTATGTCACTAACTGTCAAGCTGTCAAGGTCGGCTCATACAAGCGCGCTTGATTCAAATCCATCAGATTGTCAAAATAAAAAATAAGGTCGGATACTTTTCTAACAGACTACGTATGTTATCCTAAAAACTTTCTTGGTTTCCTCGGTTTCCCAATTGTGGTTGGTATCCCGATTCTGGTCAATCCGAGAGATCAAACACCCTCCGCCTTTCGCAGCCGGTCTTGAGACCGGCATGTCACAATGTGACATTGACAGTGACAGACAGGGACTCAAACCCGGCTGCGAAAGGAGGAGGGTGGTCGATCTGCCAAATTTGCGACATTAACAGTCACTGTCTGTCACTAACTGTCACTGCCATAGGTTTAAGTCTTAGAAGTGTGATGATTAAAGTGATAGATTTCCATATGCGCGACATTCAGCTACACGACGTCGTGCGAGATCGTCTATCAAATAATGATTGCAATGTTTTAAATGGGCACGTCGCATAGCCATAGTGAGAACCTGCCCATTTAAAACAATGTAATCATTATTGGACAGGCGATGTCGCGTGACGTCACGTAGCTGAGTGTCGCGTATATGAGAATAGCCATAGTGAGAACGTGCCCATTTAAAATAATGTAATCATTATTTGACAGGTGATGTCGTGCGATGTCGCGTAGCTAAGTGTCGCGCATATGGGAATCGACACTTCTAAGACTTAAACCTGTGACAGTGACAGTTAATGACAGGCAGTAACTGTCAATGTCGCTAATTTGGCAGATCGACTACCCTCCTCTTTTCGCAGCCGAGTTTGAGTCACTGTCTGTCACTGTCAATGTCACATTGTGACATGCCGGTCTCAAGCCCCGCTGCGAAAGGAGGAGGGTGGTCGATCTGTCGGATTGACAGCGTAGCTGAGTGTCGCGTATATGAGAATCGGCCTTAATGTTATTTTAAGAATGTGTGGTTTGGTGAGATTTGTGACAATACTTACATTGTAGACATCAAAAAATGCCCTATGTCGAATACATATTAGACAGTTATTAGAAAACTCATTGGTATGACCGTGGACGATGAGTTGACAATTGGTGGTAAGATTTTTACGAATGGTCGTGTTGGACAAAGCGGTCATCGCACCTGGAATTACTTCTTGTACGTTGATGGTACTGTAAACATCTGAAACAAACCATTTTTTCCCCTTTGACTTGTCTAAATTCCTTCGACTTACTGTTTTCGGAAAGAACCGCCGAATCCAGTTCGTGCAACAGTTCGTAATCCGTCCAAGAGTTTAGATTTGTTATAGGCCTGACCTGCAGCAAATACAGTTTCCCTTGGTAGAAGCTCCACTCAATGTCCCTTGGACTTCCGAATTGCTTCTCCAAATACAACCCAGTGTCTGCTAAATATAAAATTTGCGCGTCGGTTAAGCTCAAATCGCCATATCTGCTGCGGTCATTGTTTTGGACCTCAACATCTCCTGCATTTAGAACCATATGCGTTCTTTTCTCTCCGACCGAAATTTCTTCAATCGTTATTTTCCCTTCAAAAGTTCTTTTTAAAGTAATTGTATCTGGATCAGAAATACCAGAAACAACACTCTGAAACATAAAGAGGTCAGATCTTTAACGTCAATTTAGACATTCCTTAGACTTACTTCTCCAATTCCAAAGTTGGAACAGATAATCATCCTAGAAGTATCTGAAGTAACTGGGTGACAAGTGAAGAGAACACCAGCAGTTTCTGATGGAACCATTCGTTGCACCAAGACGCCCATTTCAGATTTGATGGGAATACCATGTTGTCTAACGAAAATTAAATGTCTTAATTAGTTTCTCATCACCTAGGTTGTGGTATAAATTTAAAGGAAAGCATTTATACAGGGTGTTAGGTAAACATGCGGCAAAAATTCAAGGGGTTATTCTTTAGCCTATTGTAAGAATATTTTGTCGTATGATGATTTCTGAAAAACCCTTTGTTTTGAAGATACAGCGTAATACTGATACTTAACAAGATACTACGATACTGCGTAAACAAAATTATCATCATCAATGGTCTTCAATCCGAAGATTGGTTTGCAGAAATTCTTCACTCTGCTCTGTCTTCAGCCTTCCGCTTCATTTCTTGATATGTTGTGCATCCAGCATCTCGAATTAGTTGGTCAATGTATTGACCATTGCTGTTGTCTCCCTGTGCAGTTCTTGCAAGCAAGGTGTCCTTCGATATTTTAGTTCAGCAAGCAATCGTGTCGCAGTGTAATAGTGCCAATAAGTTTTCGTCTGTTTACATACATGTACTGTATGTACTGTACTGTTCATAAGTTTTTTATTCGTCTCTTTACAATGCTGTTCAACAGACATCTTTTTTCCTCCGCGCTCCTTAACACTTCTTCATTTGGTCAACCCAGCCAATTTTTAGCATCCTCCTATAACACCACATTTCTAGGACTTCCAGACGTCTTCTTTCTTTGGTGCCTATGGTTCAGGTTTCACACCCATACAGTGCAACACTTCACACAAATGTTTTTATTCGTCTTTTCCGTAGCGTTTCCTCCTTGTTGGAGGTGAACAGATTTTTCCGTTTAAGAAATGCAATTTTTGCTTAGTTTATTCTACTGACAGTTTCGCCTCGACTTCTTCCGTCAGTTGTAGTTTTGCTTCTCAAATACATTAACTGTTGAACTTCATCTAAAGTGTGAATTTAGGCTTATGTTTGTGTGGATGCTTCCTTTCTTCTTGCAGACTAAAATGTTAGTTTATTCATGTAAAGAAAACATGACACTCATATACTGATGTCTTTAGTTTTCTTAAGTTTGAATCAGCTGCTCCATGGAAAGACCGACAATTGATGAAAAGGACTAAACGTCAGTTGACACAACAGATAATTAAATGTGAATAATTTATAAATTTGTAAAACTAGTTATTACTTGAATTAGAAACTTTAAATGTTGTTTCTCTTATTCTTATAGGTAAAATAAATCATTGTAACAACTATTGTAAATAAATACTCTTATTCCTATAGAGAAACGCAATCTCGTTTTTCATTCTAAGAAGCTTGGGACTTTATTTTTTATTTTATTTACTTACCAGGATATACAAAGATATATACATACATACATAATACATTTAATATATAATACGCAGTGCATGTACCTATAGAGGTGTAAACAACACCTGTACATAGGCCTGGCTAATGACTTATCCTAAGAAATAACTTAACTTATATTTGCATCCCTCGACATATAAATAGAACAATATAGGATCATGTCGAGTAAAAGGATCTTAAATATTGAAAAGTATATATATATATATATATTCACATATATATATATATATATATACACACACACAAACAAAAAATACGTAAATATATGATAAAAATACAATAATCTAAATTTGTAAAGTGGTTGTCAACCAGCATTTCAATTTCTTTCTTATTATTTTATTATTTAGTGTTAGAGCTTTTAGATGAGCAGGTAATTTATTGAAATATTTAATCGCAACCATGTTGGAGTTTTTAAATGCTATTTCTTTGTTAACTTTAGGTATTATTAGACTTTTATGTCTAGTAATTCCTTGATGACTTTCATATTTATTTTTACAGTTTACATAGTGATAACACAGTGCCTCAAGGATATATGATTCACTTAACCCTAATATAGAATTATCATTTGAAAATATATTTATGAGTTTGTTTTGGATTCTGACTAGAATGCCCTTAGTGGTTTTGTTGCATCCACCCCAAGCTATTATTCCATAGTTCACAATGCTTTCAAAGAGCGCATGGTAAATAATTTTCATTGACTTACTACACATATATTTTTTTAACTTGTAAAAAATAAATAAATAGAATCTAACTTTTTTTATTAGGTTCCCTATATGAACATCCCATCTCATATTACTATCAAAGTATAGTCCTAAATATTTACAGCTATTGACCCTTTTGATAATCTCATTATATATTTTTAGTTGAAACACTTCAGGTACACTATCACTATAAGAACCAAAGGTGATATATGTGGTTTTATCTATATTTAATGTTAAATAGTTTCTTTGTAGCCATATTCCTATCTTATCTAAGTAACTGGACATATTTTCTTGTGCTTCTGTCCAAGTTTTGCCAACACATTTGATCACCGTGTCGTCAGCAAACGCCGCTAGACACTTATTTGGTAGGATTTTAAACATGTCATTCACGTATAGTATAAATAGAAGAGGACCCAGCACCGTTCCTTGTGGAACACCTAACTTAATTACACTTTTTTTACTTATACTCGTATTAATTTTAACTACCTGGAGTCTATCCGACAGGTAATTTTTAATTAAATCATATGCTATGCCCCTAATGCCGTACTTGTATAATTTGTTTAATAGAATATTGTGATTTACCGTGTCAAATGCTTTGGCAAGGTCTAGAAAAGCTATAACTGTTGGGTTATTTGCATCTATATTGGTATAAATAAAATTAGCTATCGATTCTAAGGCATCTTTAGTTCCTTTGTTTTTCATGAAACCATACTGATCATTGCTTATAATATTGCACTCTACGATGAACTTATACAAACGCGCATGTATTATCTTTTCGAAGATCTTAGCAAGATTTGATATGAGTGAAATAGGGCGGTAATTCGTCATTTGATATTTATTCCCTGATTTAAATATTGGTATAATTTCCGCACATTTGAGTGGCCCAGGCCACATACCACTTGTCATGGATTTATTAAAAATATATGTTAGAACATTACTTATATACGGAATTATAATTTTGAGGACTTTAGTGCTTATTCCATCTACGCCACCAGCTTTGTTTTTTAATTTACTAACAATTGTTTCAATTTCATATTGATCAGTAGGATTCAGGTAAATAGAAATTGGGTTTTGATTTATAGTCTCATCAGCACCACCTACATTACCCGGAATTTTTGCAGCTAATTTGGGCCCAACGTTACTAAAAAAGTCAACAAAAATATTTGCTAATTCGTTTGTGTTTGATATTTTTACATCATCTTTTATAATGTAATCTACCTGATTATGTCTATAAGATTCTTTACCTAACTTTCTGTTAATAAATTGCCATAGGTCCTTGCTATTATTTGATTTCTGTCTAGCTTCTTCTGTTTCATATTTTAGCTTAGCAAATTTCAGTACCTTATCTAGTTGTTTACAATAGTTTAAATATTTTAATTTTAAGGATACATTATTTTTGTCATTTTTCCATTTATTGTACATTTTTTCCTTAGTATAACACGATTTCATTAGGCCCGGAGTAATCCAGTCTTTTCTTGGTTTAAACTTTAGCTTTTTGTTCTTAACCCTAGAGGCATTTACTAATATTTGGATTTTGTTAATGAGTTGGTCAGTAGCAACATTTAAATCCTCTATAGATAACAGGTCTGTCCAATCCGTTCTACTGCAATTATTAACTAGTTTATTGTAATTAATGAACGTGTCAATGTCTTTAATTTGCTGCTGCTTATTAATTTTCATTGCAAGAAAGATAGGATAGTGGTCTGTGAATACCTGCTTGAGGGTATAGGATTCGCACTTAATCTTTGTTTTCGCAAACATGTTATCTATACAGGATCCACCGTTCTCACTCGGCCTAGTAATATTATTAAACATAGGTAAAAAATTCATATCTAACAAGTTGGTTAAAAATAACTCTGAAAACTCATCTACATCATTGATATCTATGTTAAAATCACCTATCAATACATGGTTGTTATTTTTTTTGTTGTTATTCATGTACACTTCAAGATCATTTAAAAATTGACGCTTGTCATAATCATGACATCTATAAATACCACTAATTTTTAAAGCGCTGGTGGAATTTATTTTAACACATGTAGTGAGTATTTTACACTGGCCTACTACTTCGGTTATCGTAGTGTGATCTAAATCATTAGAAATATACATAATCACACCATCCGCTTTATTTATACGACTATTATTGTAATAACACGTGTAGTTATTTATCAAGAATATATTTTGGTATGGTAAATTCCACGTTTCTGAACAGACTACTATATGAGGTTTAGTTATTAAAGATGCAATTAATAATTCCAGTCTTACATAATTAGCATTTATACTCCTAACATTTACATGCAGCAGAAGAAGGCCAACATCGTTGATACTGCAATTTAGATCTTCTAAGTTATCTGCTGACTCCTCTATATAATTGTTTAATTCGAATGACATTAACTGTTGCTAGATCTGTCTTGCCGACCTCTTCGGCTCAAGTACTTTTCCAAGGTGGGTTGGCAGCCGTGGTTGTATAGGATATTCAGTTGATTTCAGTAGTTTGTTAAATTTGGACTTTAGATACTCACACGCAGCAACATCAGTCGCAACATGATTAGTGCAGTTATTTTTACTAAACTTGTTATTATAGTATACACAGTTTGCACATTTTTTGGTACAACTTGTGCAATTCTTAGTATCATGCTTGCCAGCACAAATAAGACAAACTGCCTCGTTATTGCACTTTTTATGACTATGATTAGCACGACCACAATTGTAACAAATACTTAGGTCAAAAGTATCATATACGCGACAGCTCTTATGACCAACGTATATTACTCCAACTGTCATGACACTTAAGTATATGTTTGTTGACACTTCCAATATTAAGCTACGCTTTTTGTTAACACTAGTAAAATCAGCTACAATTTTAAAATTTCCGTCGAACTATAGAAAACATATTATATTCATACTTCTTAACGCATTCTCGAGATCCTCCACAGAACTGAAATGTCATCAGCGTAACGATGCATTTCAATTTTCTCTCCATGATTTTTTATACCAAAGACAGTTTCCTCCTTTACTAAATTTAAAGCAGCTTCAATGTTTGAATTAAATATAACTAGTAACAGACTACACCCTCATCTCATGCCTTGGTTTATCTTTGATCCTCCTTGTGATCTCCGCATTTTTCCCTCCTGCCTTCTCATTTTCATACAATCTCCAAATTACTTTCCTACCTTTATATTTTATTCCTGCTTCTTTCAGGACAGAGAACCGTTTTCCCCATGTAACACTGTCGAATGCCTTCTTCACAACAACAAAAGCGATATATGTTATCAAACCTTTCTTCAGTCTCCTTTCTAGAATCATTCTCAAAGCTAAAATTGCTTCGCGGGTGCCACTGCCTTTTCTGAACCCAACTGGTCATTGCCTAGCAAAGCATTAATTTCATTTCTTTTTAGTACTATTGTTTGAATCAAATCTTTCAATCAAAATACAGGGCAAATCAAATTTTCCAGTTTTAAAAACAGGGCTGGTATAATCACTTACCTGTTAGGGCTGCTCGCGTCTCCGCCACGTGTGATCGTCCTTCCGGCGCCTTCTTTAAGGAAGTAAATGGGGATAGTAAACCAAACTGATATTATCATATTTGACATTTGACATTTCACTCTGAGTAACATGATATGTGAGATGTGTAAAAACGCCAAATACTAACGTCACAGCGACAATTTCAAAAAAATGAATCATATAAATTGTTTGTAAATTTGCTTTTTTGCGATTGCAAAAGAACCGTCAATCTGATATTATAACATTTGACATTTCAGTAGACTAGGTGCCACACTGAGTAACATGATGTGAGACATGTGTCAAAATATCAAATATTAACGTCACAGCGAATAAAATGGATCATAGAAATTCTTTGTAAATTTGGTTTTTGCGATTGTGAAGGAACTGTCAATATGATGTTATAATATTTGACATTTCTTTAAATTAGAGGTCACACTGAGTAAAGTGATATATGGTATGAGTCAAAATGTTAAATATTAACGTGACTGCGACAATTTCAAAAAAATGAATCATAGAAATTGTTTGTAAATTTGTTTTTTACAATTGTGAAGGAAGGGTCAATCTGATATTATAACATTTGACATTTCTGTAGAGTAGATGTCACACTGAGTAGTATGATATGTGAGATGTGTAAAAACGCTAAATATTAACGTCACAGCGACAATTTAAAAAAAATGAATCATAGAAATTGTTTGTTAATTTTCTTTTTGCGATTGTAAAAGAACCGTCAATCTGATGTTATAATATTTGATATTTTAGTAGACTAGGTTTCACACTGAGTAACATGATATGTGACATGTGTCAAAATGTCAAATATTAACGTCACAACGATAACTAGAAAAAATGGATCATAGAAATCGTTTGTAAACTTGCTTTTTGCAATTGTGAAGTAATTGTCAATATGATGTTATGATATTTAACATTTCTTTAAATTAGAGGTCACACTGAGTAATATGTGGCATGTGGCAAAATGTGATATATTAACATCACAGCGACAGTTCCAAGAAATGGATCGTAAATATTCTTTGTAAATTTACTTTTTCGCGACTGTGAAGAAACTGTCAAACTGATGTTGTAATATTTGATATTTCTGTAAACTACATGTCACTTTGAGTCATGTCTGTTTTGTCTTGTCTGTCTAGTCTTGTCTGTCTAGTCTTGCCTGTCTAGTCTTGTCTGTCTAGTCTTGTCTGTCTAGTCTTGTCTGTCTACTATTGCCTGTCTAGTCTTGTCTGTCTAGTCTTGTCTGTCTAGTCTTGTCTGTCTAGTCTTGTCTGTCTAGTCTTGTCTGTCTAGTCTTGTCTGTCTAGTCTTGTCTGTCTAGTCTTGTCTGTCTAGTCTTGTCTGTCTAGTCTTGTCTGTCTAGTCTTGTCTGTCTAGTCTTGTCTGTCTAGTCTTGTCTGTCTAGTCTTGTCTGTCTAGTCTTGTCTGTCTAGTCTTGTCTGTCTAGTCTTGTCTGTCTAGTCTTGTCTGTCTAGTCTTGTCTGTCTAGTCTTGTCTGTCTAGTCTTGTCTGTCTAGTCTTGTCTGTCTAGTCTTGTCTGTCTAGTCTTGTCTGTCTAGTCTTGTCTGTCTAGTCTTGTCTGTCTAGTCTTGTCTGTCTAGTCTTGTCTGTCTAGTCTTGTCTGTCTAGTCTTGTCTGTCTAGTCTTGTCTGTCTAGTCTTGTCTGTCTAGTCTTGTCTGTCTAGTCTTGTCTGTCTAGTCTTGTCTGTCTAGTCTTGTCTGTCTAGTCTTGTCTGTCTAGTCTTGTCTGTCTAGTCTTGTCTGTCTAGTCTTGTCTGTCTAGTCTTGTCTGTCTAGTCTTGTCTGTCTAGTCTTGTCTGTCTAGTCTTGTCTGTCTAGTCTTGTCTGTCTAGTCTTGTCTGTCTAGTCTTGTCTGTCTAGTCTTGTCTGTCTAGTCTTGTCTGTCTAGTCTTGTCTGTCTAGTCTTGTCTGTCTAGTCTTGTCTGTCTAGTCTTGTCTGTCTAGTCTTGTCTGTCTAGTCTTGTCTGTCTAGTCTTGTCTGTCTAGTCTTGTCTGTCTAGTCTTGTCTGTCTAGTCTTGTCTGTCTAGTCTTGTCTGTCTAGTCTTGTCTGTCTAGTCTTGTCTGTCTAGTCTTGTCTGTCTAGTCTTGTCTGTCTAGTCTTGTCTGTCTAGTCTTGTCTGTCTAGTCTTGTCTGTCTAGTCTTGTCTGTCTAGTCTTGTCTGTCTAGTCTTGTCTGTCTAGTCTTGTCTGTCTAGTCTTGTCTGTCTAGTCTTGTCTGTCTAGTCTTGTCTGTCTAGTCTTGTCTGTCTAGTCTTGTCTGTCTAGTCTTGTCTGTCTAGTCTTGTCTGTCTAGTCTTGTCTGTCTAGTCTTGTCTGTCTAGTCTTGTCTGTCTAGTCTTGTCTGTCTAGTCTTGTCTGTCTAGTCTTGTCTGTCTAGTCTTGTCTGTCTAGTCTTGTCTGTCTAGTCTTGTCTGTCTAGTCTTGTCTGTCTAGTCTTGTCTGTCTAGTCTTGTCTGTCTAGTCTTGTCTGTCTAGTCTTGTCTGTCTAGTCTTGTCTGTCTAGTCTTGTCTGTCTAGTCTTGTCTGTCTAGTCTTGTCTGTCTAGTCTTGTCTGTCTAGTCTTGTCTGTCTAGTCTTGTCTGTCTAGTCTTGTCTGTCTAGTCTTGTCTGTCTAGTCTTGTCTGTCTAGTCTTGTCTGTCTAGTCTTGTCTGTCTAGTCTTGTCTGTCTAGTCTTGTCTGTCTAGTCTTGTCTGTCTAGTCTTGTCTGTCTAGTCTTGTCTGTCTAGTCTTGTCTGTCTAGTCTTGTCTGTCTAGTCTTGTCTGTCTAGTCTTGTCTGTCTAGTCTTGTCTGTCTAGTCTTGTCTGTCTAGTCTTGTCTGTCTAGTCTTGTCTGTCTAGTCTTGTCTGTCTAGTCTTGTCTGTCTAGTCTTGTCTGTCTAGTCTTGTCTGTCTAGTCTTGTCTGTCTAGTCTTGTCTGTCTAGTCTTGTCTGTCTAGTCTTGTCTGTCTAGTCTTGTCTGTCTAGTCTTGTCTGTCTAGTCTTGTCTGTCTAGTCTTGTCTGTCTAGTCTTGTCTGTCTAGTCTTGTCTGTCTAGTCTTGTCTGTCTAGTCTTGTCTGTCTAGTCTTGTCTGTCTAGTCTTGTCTGTCTAGTCTTGTCTGTCTACTATTGCCTGTCTAGTCTTGTCTGTCTAGTCTTGTCTGTCTAGTCTTGTCTGTCTAGTCTTGTCTGTCTAGTCTTGTCTGTCTACTATTGCCTGTCTAGTCTTGTCTGTCTAGTCTTGTCTGTCTAGTCTTGTCTGTCTAGTCTTGCCTGTCTAGTCTTGTCTGTCTAGTTTTGTCTGTCTAGTCTTGTCTGTCTAGTCTTGTGGAGGGATTCCCTTAAAATTGTTGTCTTCCAGACGTTGGATGCCGCTTCAGCCCTTTGGGCTCGTGATCACACCCCTGGTTAATTTGACTTGAAACGATAAACTGAATAACGCGTGCACGTGCCGGTCGAACTTGGTTTCACGCTTCGATTCCGTTCTACACGCTTCGCACATTCAAAGCGTGCTCTAATTGTTGTGAGCTCGACCAACGCTCAAGTCATACTGCTCGACTAATATAATCGAACTCAGACTAATATAATATAAATCGCGAGATTTCAGCCCAGGTCGATACACCTTTCCCCTTCTATTGATCGGTGCCGAAATCGATTCAAATGTTAAATTTAAAAACACAGATTTACTAAAATTGGCGCGAACAACTATGTTTGTTATATCAGGAATATTTTTTTTTTTGGCAAAACTATAATTCATTTGTTTTTGTAGTGAGACAAAGAAGTTATAAATCAGATTTTTGAAAAATTTATTAAGCTTTAATAATCTGTTAAAACCTTTTTTGGTTTTGAAGTAACAACCTAAAATGTAAGAACAGTTTTCGAATCCTTTTTTTTTGCAAAACTGTAATTCATTTGTTTTTGCAGTGAGACAAAGAAGTTATATATCAGATTTTTGCTAATTTATGAAGCTTTAATAATCTGTTAAAACCACTTTTGTAGCTTTTGTGGTTTTGCAGTTACAGCCAAAAATATAAGGACATTTTTGGAATTCATTTTACTTTGGCAAAACTGTAATTCATTTGTTTTTGCAGTGAGACAAAGAAATTATATATCAATATTTTGCAAATTTATTAGGCTTTAATAGTGTGTTGAAACCATTTACGTAGCTTTTTTGGTTTTGTAGTTACAACCAAAAATTTAAGGAATATTGTTTTTTGGCAAAACTATAATTCATTTGTTTTTGCAGTCAGACAAAGAAGTTATATATCAGATTTCTGCAAAATTTATTAAGCTTTAATAATCTGTTAAAACGATTTTTGTAGCTTTTGTGGTTTTGCAGTTACAGTCAAAAATGTATGGACAGTTTTTGATTTTTTTTTTGCAAAACTGTAATTCACTTGTTTTTGCAGTGAGACATAGAAGTGACATATCAGATTTTTGCAAATTTATTGAGCTTTAATAATCTGTTGAAACCATTTTTGTAGCTTTTCTGGTTTTGCAGTTACAACCAATAATATAAGGAATATTTTTTTGGCAAAACTATAATTCATTTGTTTTTGCAGTGAGACAAAGAAGTTATATATCAGTTTTTTGCAAAATTTATTAAGCTTTAAAAATCTGTTAAAACTTGTTTTTGGTTTGAAGTAACAACCAAAAATGTAAGAACAGTTTTCGAATCCATTTTTTGTATTTGCAAAACTGTAATTTACTTGTTTTTGCAGTGAGACAAAGAAGTTATATATCAGATTTTTGCAAATTTATTAAGCTTCAATAATCTGTTAAAACTATTTCCATAGCTTTTGTGGTTTTGCAGTTACAGCCAAAAATGTAAGGACAGTTTTGTAATTCATTTTATTTTGGCAAAACTGTAATTCCTTTGTTTTTGCAGTGAGACAAAGATGTTATATATAAATGTTTTGCAAATTTATTAAGCTTTAATAATCTGTTAAAACCATTTTGTAACTTTTGTGGTTTTGCAGTTACAGCCAAAAATGTAAGGAGAGTTTTGTAATTCATTTTATTTTGGCAAAACTGTAAGTCATTTGTTTTTGCAGTGAGACAAAGAAGTTATAATTCAAATTATTGCAAATTTATTAAGCTTTAATAATCTGTTGAAACCATTTTTCTAGCTTCTGTGGTTTTGCAATTACAACCAAAAATGGAAGAACAGTTTTGGAATTCATTTTATTTTGGCAAAACTGTAATTCATTTGATTTTGCAGCGAGACAAAGAAGTTATATATCAGATTTTTGCTAATTTATTAAGATTTAATAACCTGTTAAAACCTTTTTTGGTTTTGAAATAACAACCAAAAATGTAAGAACAGTTTTGGAATCAATTTTTTTTTGCAAAACTGTAATTCATTTGTTTTTGCAGTGAGACAAAGAAGTTATATATATATATATATATATATATATATATATATATATATATATATATATATATATATATCAATTTTTTGCAGATTTGTTAAGGTTTAATAATCTGTTAAAACCATTTTTGTAGCTTTTGTTGTTTTGTAGTTACATCCAAAAATGTAAGGACAATTTTGGAATTAATTTTATTTTCGCAAAACTGTAATTCATTTGTTTTTGCAGTGAGACAAAGAAGTTATATATCAATTTTTTGCAAATTTATTAAGCTTTAATAATTTCTTAAAACCATGTCTGTAGCTTTTGTGGTTTTGCAGTTATAGCCAAAAATGTAAGGACAGTTTTGGAATTCATTTTATTTTGGCAAAACTGTAATTCATTTGTTTTTGCAGTGAGACAAAGAAGTTATATATCATTTTTTTGCAAATTTATTAAGCTTTAATAATTTGTTAAAACCATTTCTGAAGCTTTTTTGGTTTTGCAGTTACAACCAAAAATATAAAAAATATTTTTTTTTGGCAAAACTATAATTCATTTGTTTTTAAACAGCTTTTGTGGTTTTGCAGTTACAGCGAAAAATGTAAGGACAGTTTTGGAATTCATTTTATTTTGGCAAAACTGTAATTCATTTGTTTTTGCAGTGAGACAAAGAAGTTATACATCAGATTTTTGCAAATTTATTAGTCTTTAATAATCTGCTAAAACCTTTTTTGTAGCTTTTGTGGTTTTGCAGTTACAGCCAAAAATGTAAGGACAGTTTTGGAATTCATTTTATTTTGGCAAAACTGTAATTCATTTGTTTTTGCAGTGAGACAAAGAAGTTATATATCATTTTTTTGCAAGTTTATTAAGCTTTAATAATCTGTCAAAACCATTTTTGTAGCTTTTGTGGTTTGGCAGTTACAGCCAAAAATGTAAGGACTGTTTTGGCATCAATTTTTTTTGCAAAACTGTGCAATTTGCAGTACTAATATTAGCAGAGCTTCTTCCTTTGAGGAACTTATGACTATACACCTAAAAATCGCGTTTTGGTGTGGGCATGACGATTTCGCTGCCGCGCCGCTAGCGAATTTTTCGCTGCGTAAATTTCGCGACGCAAATGCTCCGCGTAGGTCTGAAGGAGTCTTTAAGTCGAAAATATTTTAAGTTACGTAAAGTGACCAACACATGGAGACAAAAGTCGATTCGATGAGATTTGAAGATCGCAACTCCGGGTTCGCGTAAGTAGAGGTTTCGCTGTAGTTGTAACTCATTGGCCTACGCCAATTTACATTAATGATTTCAACAAATATAGAACATTGTTGCCGCAAATTTTGTTCACCCTGTATATTCGAAACGAAGGGGTTTGTCAGAAATCATCATACCACAAAATATTCCTAGAACACGCCAAGGAATAGCCCCTTGAATTTTTGCCTTGAATTTTTTAACACCCTGTATATTTTAACAACCTAACACCCTGTATATTATTTATATTTACCTTCGATATTGGACACTTTGGAAGGAATACAGGGAAGCCCAACATGCAGCTACGGCCTTAATAATTTCTCCTTCGGATTCCAAGCCCAAAAACGTACTGTTCTGACCAGCAGCCGAAATATTTTCACAATCTTCTGCCACGCCTACAATTTCAGTTTGAATTTTTGGCATTTGTTGTTATAGGATATTACCTGAAGATCGTATAGCCCAACGAATTTCTTGCTTCTCTTCAATTTTGGACTTGATTTCGGTTAACTCCGATTTTATTGCTTCCACAATTTCTGGTAAGATTTCTTCAGAAGAAAACAGTTTAACAGCTCTGCAAATATAAATACATAACTTCTATGCTACAATGTTTTTAAGTTATCTCACTTTTGGCAAGCTTCTAGAAGTTTCTTGCTATCACTTTCGGCAAGTTTGATTTCGGTCACGGCTTTCTGCAAGCTCACGTTGCTTGTAACTTGAAGCCTAAAGGCAGGAATTGTTACCACAAATCCGTCAGGAACCGCAAACTAGGAGAAGAAATTTAGACTAGGTAATATATTTGATGGAAGCATGACTTACTTTTAAAGAATTGAGGGATTTGATCAAAGCTAAAGAGTTTGCCTTGCCACCAACCATTTCTAAGCACTTGGTTTCGTAGTCTTCTAAATTCAGTGTAAGAAATTCGTCTTCGAATGCTTTCCTAGGTTTTAGTAAAGGCTTGGGCATATTTATACCTTTTCCTAAAATACAATTTGAATTTAGGTCATGGTCAAAAAACATGGTAACCTAACCTAAGTCATGGTCAAAAAACAGGGTCACATTACCTATGTCATGGTCAAAAAACATGTTTGACCATGACCTAGGTGTTATTTGATCAACGTAGGACAGAAATATAATTTGAATTTAGGTCATGGTCAAAAAACATGGTCACATTGCCTAGTTCATGGTCAAAAAATATGTTTGACCATGACCTAGGTGTTATTTCATCAAGGTCAAAAGTTTTTACCAGATTTTTGGTACCAAAACATCATAACAGCAGTTCCTTGATGTTTGTTGATGTCGCATTCGGCGACAGCCGTCTTCAATTTGTAGCCCCAACGTTCTTCGCTTATAATCCTCGACTGATGTTTGGGATTTACGTGGAAGAAACATTTGATGGTGGATCGTTTAGCTGCAAATCGAGATATTATATATGAGATTGTAATATATGATGTATAGTATTCTAATGTATTTATTTAAAATGTTTTGTATACGTGGTCTGTTAGAAAAGTATCCGACCTTATTTTTTATTTTGAAAACCTGATGGATTTGAATTAGTTAAAAACGCCAGTTTCTATTAAAAAATTGTTTAATCTATATAGAACTGAAGGAATTTTGAACACATCTGTCAAAGTTTTCAAGTTATAGCTATTTTAATGTCTTACTTTCCGTTCGCTTTGAAACTGTTCCAACAGATATTTAGTTATTTAAAAATATTCCTGTGTTAAGGCTATCGGTCACAAAGATACCAAAATGCTTATTTCGATAAAAAAATGTATAATCTATATAGAACTGAAAGAATTTTGAACCCATCTGTCCAAGTTTTCAAGTTATAGCTATTTGAATGTCTCACTTTCTGTTCGCTTTGAAACTGATCTAAGATATTCTTAGTTTTTAACAAAAAATCTTGTGTTAAGGCTATCGTCCACAAGGATACCAAAATGTCAATTTCAATAAAAAAATGTATAATCTATATAGAACTGAAAGAATTTTGAACACATCTGTCCAAATTTTCAAGTTATACTTATTTGAATGTCTTGCTTTCTGTTCGCTTTGAAAGTGTTCCAACATATACTTAGTTATTTAAAAAAAATCCTGTGTTAAGGCTATCGGCCACAAGGATACCAAAATGCCAATTTGGATAAAAAAATGTATAATCTGTATAGAACTGAAGGAATTTTGAACACATCTGTCCAAGTTTTCAAGTTATAGTCATTTGAATGTCTCACTTTCTGTTCGCTTTGAAACTTATCCAACATATACTTAGTTTTAAAAAAAAATCTTGTGTTAAGCCTATCGGCCGCAAAGATACCAAAATGCCAATTTCTATTAAAGAAATGTATAATCTATATAAAACTGAAAGAATTTTGAACACATCTGTCCAAGTTTTGAAGTTATAGTCATTTGAATGTCTCACTTTCTGTTCGCTTTGAAACTGATCTAACATATTCTTAGTTTTTAAAAGAAATCTTGTGTTAAGGCTATCGTCCACAAGGATACCAAAATGTCAATTTCAATAAAAAAAAATGTATAATCTATATAGAACTGAAGGAATTTTGAACCCATCTGTAAAAGTTTTCAAGTTATAGTCATTTGAATGTCTTACTTTCTGTTCGCTTTGAAACTGTTCCAACAGTTATTTAAAAAAATCCTGTGTTAAGGCTATCGTCCACAAGGATACCAAAATGTCAATTTCAATAAAAAAAATGTATAATCTATATAGAACTGAAAGAATTTTGAAGCCATCTGGCCAAATTTTCAAGTTATAGTTATTTGAATGTCTTACTTTTTTTTCTCTTTGAAACCGATCCAACATATTCTTAGTTTTTTTTTTTTAATCTTGTGTTAATGCTATCGTCCACAAAGATACCAAAATGACAATTTCTATTAAAAAATGTATAATCTATATAGAATTGAAAGAATTTTGAACACATCTGTCCAAATTTTCAAGTTATACTTATTTGAATATCTTGCTTTCTGTTCGCTTTGAAAGTGTTCCAACATATACTTAGTTATTTAAAAAAAATCCTGTGTTAAGGCTATCGGCCACAAGGATACCAAAATGCCAATTTGGATAAAAAAATGTATAATCTGTATAGAACTGAAGGAATTTTGAACACATCTGTCCAAGTTTTCAAGTTATAGTCATTTGAATGTTTCACTTTCTGTTCGCTTTGAAACTTATCCAACATATACTTAGTTTTTAAAAAAAAATTTGTGTTAAGCCTATCGGGCGCAAAGATACCAAAATGCCAATTTATATTAAAAAAATGTATAATCTATATAGAACTGAAAGAATTTTGAACACATCTGTCCAAGTTTTGAAGTTATAGTCATTTGAATGTCGCACTTTCTGTTCGCTTTGAAACAGATCTAACATATTCTTAGTTTTTAAAAGAAATATTGTGTTAAGGCTATCGTCCACAAGGATACCAAAATGTCAATTTCAATAAAAAAAATGTATAATCTATATAGAACTGAAGGAATTTTGAACCCATCTGTCAAAGTTTTCAAGTTATAGTCATTTGAATGTCTTACTTTCTGTTCGCTTTGAAACTGTTCCAACAGTTATTTTAAAAAATCCTGTGTTAAGGCTATCGTCCCCAAGGATACCAAAATGTCAATTTCAATAAAAAAAATGTATAATCTATATAGAACTGAAAGAATTTTGAAGCCATTTGGCCAAATTTTCAAGTTATAGTTATTTGAATGTCTTACTTTTTTTTCTCTTTGAAACCGATCCAACATATTCTTAGTTTTTTTTTTTAAATCTTGTGTTAATGCTATCGTCCACAAAGATACCAAAATGACAATTTCTATTAAAAAATGTATAATCTATATAGAACTGAAAGAATTTGAACACATCTGTCCAAGTTTTGAAGTTATAGTCATTTGAATGTCTCACTTTCTGTTCGCTTTGAAACTGATCTAACATATTCTTAGTTTTTAAAAGAAATCTTGTGTTAAGGCTATCGTCCACAAGGATACCAAAATGCCAATTTCAATAAAAAAAATGTATAATCTTTATAGAACTGAAGGAATTTTGGACCCATCTGTCAAAGTTTTCAAGTTATAGTCATTTGAATGTCTTACTTTCTATTCGCTTTGAAACTGTTCCAACAGTTATTTAAAAAAATCCTGTGTTAAGGCTATCGTCCACAAGGATACCAAAATGTCAATTTCAATAAAAAAAATGTATAATCTATATAGAACTGAAAGAATTTTGAAGCCATCTGGCCAAATTTTCAAGTTATAGTTATTTGAATGTCTTACTTTTTTTTCGCTTTGAAACCGATCCAACATATTCTTAGTTTTTTAAAAAAAATCTTGTGTTAATGCTATCGTCCACAAAGATACCAAAATGACAATTTCTCTTAAAAAATGTATAATCTATATAGAACTGAAAGAATTTTGAATACATCTGTCCAAATTTTCAAGTTATACTTATTTGAATGTCTTGCTTTCTGTTCGCTTTGTAACTGTTCCAACATATACTTAGTTATTTAAAAAAAATCCTGTGTTAAGGCTATCGGCCACAAGGATACCAAAATGCCAATTTGGATAAAAAAATGTATAATCTGTTTAGAACTGAAGGAATTTTGAACACATCTGTCCAAGTTTTCAAGTTATAGTCGTTTTTTTAGTCCCGGACCTACAAATCAAATTCAAGTTAGTGAAATTAGATTTCGTTAGTGAAATTAGATCAAGTTAGTGAGATTAGATTTCGATTGCCGTTTCCGTCCGAATATAAGATTAGGCTTCCCCCCGAATTGTTATTAAAAAACCAAGAGTTGTCTTATATTTAGATCGTCTGATAATGTAATTTATATGAAAATTTAGGTATACGTGGTCTGTTAGAAAAGTATCCGACCTTATTTTTTATTTTGAAAACCTGATGGATTTGCATCAAGCGCGCTTGCATTAGCCGACCTTGAACCTTCGTGCGCATGCGTGAATGTTTTACCGCCTGTAGATAGCGTCAGTTGCTGTCGAGCAGTGTTCGAGTGACGTAGTGTGTAGTGCTCTCGTCGGTTTTTCAATGCAAGTAAAATGACGGAACGACTGGAGCAGCGCTACTGCATCAAATTTTGCCAGAAACAGGACGACAACCAGGTGGAAAGCTTTCAGAAGATTCAGACGGCTTTTGGCGACGATGCTATTGCTGTTGGTCATCACACAGATTAAGGAGTGGTACAACCGGTTTAAAGACGGTCGCACATCGTTGGAAAGCGAGCCACGCTCTGGTCGGGCATCAACATGCCGAAATGACCACGTCATTTTCAAAGTGAACGCTGTGGTGATGCGGGGACGTCGTGTGACTATCTGAGAAATTGCGACTGGAGTTGTGGTCATCAGGAAATTGGCGACTGCATCACGACAATGCTCCAGCACTTGGTTTACAATTTTTTTGCGAAAAATCAGACTCCTCTGCTTACTCTCCTGATATGTCCCCCCTGCGACTTCTGGCTATTCCCCAAAGTCAAGAGGCCATTGAAAGGAACGCGATTTCAGACAAGAGAGGACATTAAGGCTGCAACGACAGCCGAGCTAAAGTCGAGACTTTTTCGGAATGCTTCCAACAATGGCGGCACCGCTGGGAGAAGTGTGTGGAGTCCCAAGGAGACTAATTTGAGGGTGATTAGGTTTCCAACGCTCCAGATATACCAGTTTTTTTTTACCGGCTAAAGGTCGGATACTTTTCTAACAGACCACGTATATGCCAATAAAAGGCAAAATATGCATTTTGTGCTTCTGCTATTTAATATTCTTACTTTTGATGTGGAATGTTGCGTTTTTGGGGATGTTTCCGCACTCGCCGAGGTGTTGGAGGGTGATGTCGTTGTCGGTGATGCTGTCGACGTATCCGTCGGTGTAGAAGACGCTCCCGAAACGTAAACTGGAATCAGTGGAAAGATTTTGAGGGTGTTATGGTGTTTCGGAATGTTCGCTTACTGTGTGCTTCCGTTGATGATAGATCTAGCGCCGAAATGGATCAAAGTGCCGTTTTCAATCGCCAGGAAAATACTGACGTCGCGATAAGTCTCGAATCTATCCGCCGTTCCAGAAAATCTCCTCCTGTGGCTAGGCAAGTTCAATACTGCCTTGCCTTCAGGCAACAAACTGCTACAAACCTCGCCGTGTAAACAACCAAATTGCTCGTAACCAATACGATCACCACTAGAAAATATTAAAAAAAACTATTCACATAATGTCTTGTTTGTGTATTTTTATCTATTAGTATACGTGGTCTGTTAGAAAAGTATCCGACCTTATTTTTAATTTTGAAAACCTGATGGATTTGAATCAAGCGCGCTTGCATGAGCCGACCTTGACTCTTCGTGCTCATGCGTGAGTTTTTTCCCGCCTGTAGATAGTGTCAGTTGCTGTCGGTTCGTCAATGCAAGTCAAAATCAACAAAAAGTACTATAGGGATGTCCTACGTCGCCTACGATGCTATGCGGCGCAAGCGACTGGAGTTGTGGCCATCAGGAAATTGGCGACTCCATCACGACAATGCTCCAGCACATTCTTCGCACTTGGTTCTCAATTTTTCTCCTCCTTACTCTCCTGATATTGCCCCCTGTGACTTGTGGCTATTCCCCAAAGTTAAGAGGTCATTGAAAGGAACGCGATTTCAGACAAGAGAGGACATTATGGCTGCAACGACAGCCGAGCCAAAGTCGATTCCGAAAGAGGCTTTTTCGGAATGCTTCCAACAATGGCGGCACCGCTGAGAGAAGTGTGTGGAGTCCCAAGGAGACTACTTTGAGGTTGATTAGGTTTCCAACGCTCCAGCTATGCCAGTTTTTTTTTACCGGATAAAGGTCGGATACTTTTCTAACAGATCACGTATTTAATATGTCCTCCTCGGTACTGTCCTCTTCGCTAGTATATACGTCAGAACACCTGTTTGTTACATGGTAGACCGGAGTTCGATACCCAGCCGAGGAGGCGTTTTCAACTAACCGTCCGGTCCCTGAAGTAATGCGCAAAGCGCGATACCGGGGTGCCGCATACTAGAAGCCAAGTGGAAAAGGGAACTACTTACACTAATTTTATCCAGTCTCCATCTCGCCACGGTTCCCGTGAAATGGCATCAGCAAATAGGTTCGTGTCGAAGTCGTTGGGGTAAAATAATGGTTTGCTAGCTGAATTCCATCTAGAATTGTTATTTATCATGTTATAATATCTGTAGTATATATGGATGAAGGAGGCTAAATGGCTGGTATGGGTGTTAGGGGTAGCAGAAAGTACTAAAAGTCCTGCTACAACAAGACTCTGGGAAACGCCCACAGTCCCAAAAAGGACAAATCCAGCAAATCCCACTTCCACGTCCTCGTCGTGGCCTCTGGGTGCATCGCGTACAATGGATGTGCGTGGTGTAACAGACGGTAGGGGGTAAATAAATGGCGAGTTTCCGGCGCCTGAAAACCGGAACAAAAGTGGCTAAGGGAGAAAATCCTAACAGAAAATCCTGGTCCTTCAAGTGGAGGGTTGAATCGATGGGCCAACACCTCATCATTCGGAAAAAGAAAAAAATGTTAAAAACTTCAAAAATCCGCCTCGGAACAATGATGGACATAAAATACAACGAACTAGGCAAAGAAAGTCGACTATGAGAATGGAACATATGGCGACCTGGAACATACAAGCATTACGAACAAAGAAAACCGAAGTATTCCAAGAATTAAACTAAATGAGACAGGATGTCTGTGTGTTTACAAAAACTAAAAAAAAGGGAACGGAGTTGAGATGGTAGAGGAATGTATACATATTTAGAGTGGAGTTAAAAAGGAAACCAGAGCAAAGAGAGGAGTAGCAATAGCAATACACAGAAAGTAAATAAAATACATTAAAGACCATGAAGAAATTGACGAACAAATAATAAAATGGAAATTAAAAAAAGAACCGGCCAAGTGCGAGTTGTGACTCGCGCACCGAGGGTTCCGTACAAACTTGTAAGTAAGGTATCTTTTTTGTGGAGGACGTAGCAAGCACATTCAGTTAACATGACAAGTGGCCCTCCTGAAATCACGACCATCTTAGTACCGCTGCAAGCATAACCTCAAGATGTCGCTGTCGTACGATGGAATTCTACCCTATATTTTATTACCACACATCCCTCATTCACTATGAGTGTTTAGGGGTTCTGGAACTTCACTATTTGTTTTTACTGATCAATTTTGCCTGTATACCTATATACCCCGTATAAAGGTATACAGAGTATTTTTTTTAAATAACGCGAATATTTTTAAACTTATAAAAAGAAAACTTTATTTTAGACTTATTCACTAACTTATATTAAGTTCTAACTATTTCTAGCCCTAATATAAACTAATATATTAACTATTTCTAGATCTATTTCGATACTCTTAATATTCAGTTGTTCAATTGACTGCTTTTTGGGCAATTGACTACCAAAAAATATAGGGCGTACGTGATTTAAGTATATGTAGATTATAAACAAAAATTAGACAAAATATAATATATACAGGATGTTAGGGACTTGAGTATGTCGCATGTCGGTTATAAGCAAGCAAAATCCAGACATAATATATACCCTGTATATATTAAAATCGCATTTGAAATCGCAAATCATGCGACATAAACGTCATATCTTTTGATCGCGTTGACTTACAAGTTTGATTTTTTCACAGCTGAAAGAGACCGCAGACCCGAGTATTTGATACAAATTTCAACTTGTTACCTCTACGCGTTCCTGAGAAAAATGGTCTTGACAGACAGACAGATAGACAGACAGACAGACAGACAGACAGACAGACGGACAACAAAATGATCCTATAAGGGTTCCGTTTTGGGTACGGAACCCTAAAAATGGACAGAATATAGTTATAATAGGAGTATACGCTCCTAGCGAGGATGCAGACCTTGCCACTAAAGATATGTTCTACGAAAAACTATTCCGAATAATATCTGAGATAAAAGGAGATCGAGAAATACTTATCTTGGGAGTCCTAAACAGGGAGAGAAGGAAACAACCCGGTAATAGATAGATATGGAGAAGAAACTGAAAACGATAATGGCCGACCGGATCGTCTAAGCAATGCTCCGACAAAGACCTCTGTAAATTACAACACGACTGCCAACCAAATAGCACATCAGCTATTGACGAACGGGAAGTCCATCCACAAACACAAAGTACCCAGACATCAAAGAGAAATTCAAGAGGAAAGTAACGATCTTACAATACCACTCAGAATGGCAGAACTGGAGAAGGCTATCAAACAGACTAAAAATGTAAAATGACCTTGGATGACATTCGAACAGAACAAATTAAGCATTTCGGCTTAAAAACAAAGGAATGGATACTCCAGCTCTTCAATAACTGCATGAAGAATTATCAAATCCCAAAGATATGGCGGAAGAGCCGTATGATAGCTCTGCTGAAACCTGGAAAAGAAGGGAACAACGCGAAGAACTTCAGACCTGTTACACTCCTGTCACCTCTACAAACTACTAGAGATAATGATTCTGAATCGTCAGCTTAACCATCAGCTCCTACTTGCTAAGGTCTACACGTTGACTAAGAACTCCAGCCTAAACAGGTTCATATTGGTCACTCTCCTGCAGAATCGGAGGTATTTTGTGGACTTCCAAGGGCAAAGTAGCCGATGGAGACTACAGAAAAATGGCCAACCCCAAGGAAGTGTTATCGCTCTATTTCTGTACAATTTGTATACAAATGAGCAGCCCATAGCTCCCAACACCAGGAGTTTCTTGTACGCTGACGATCTCGCTCTTGCTGCACAGTGTAAAGATTTAGAATCAGTGGAGGGTCCTTAAGGGTCTGTCCAATTTACTATTTGGTGGAGAGCAGGGACGCCTGTGTTTTAGAGGCGGCGAGATGAAGGTCCGCCGTCTCCATCTATTCCCGAACGAGTTCCACCGCGCGCGTGACCCTGAGACGCAGCATATCCCAGCACCTGTCGGCGAAGACAAGTGCCAGGTCGTCTGCGTACGCCTGTGGGCAGTAACCGTCTCAGCGTCCGCAGAAGGCCGTCATAGGCGACATTCTACAAGAATGGTTCTAAAACCGATCCCTGCGGAACCCCGGCAGACAACCCCCGCTCACGCCAGTCCTCCCCCTCGCGGTACCTGATGGGTCTGTCGCGCAGGTAATCGGCAGTGAGCCTCAGCAACGTCTCCGGTAGTTTCCAACCTGCTAGTGCCTCGATAACGAATCACCATTGTACCGTGTTGAAGGCATTGGCGACGTCAAAGCTGACAACCGCACAATGCCCCCTGGTACGGTACGGTCCGCTGTTGGCGCCCTCCGCGACACGAAGGACAGCCCGAATGGCATCCTACGTCACAACCCCTTTACGAAATCCAAACTGCTCCGTAGCGAGTCCGCCCCCTTGCTCTATAACGGCTTGTAACCGCCACAAAAGCAACCTTTCCAGTACTTTTGCCCCACCGTCCAGCAAACAGAACGGTCTGTACGCCCCAGGCGTCGAGGGATCCTTACCCGGTTTTGGAATAAGGGCGAAATGGCCTTTTTCCAACACCTGGGAAACACTCCCTCTTCCATACATCTGTTGCAGAAGTCGGAAAGTCCTTCGAGGTCCCCCCACTGCTGCCGAGCGAAACAGCTCGTTAGACAGCCCGTCTGAGCCGGCTGCCTTTTTCGCGGGTAGTGAGGCTACCGCTCTGCCGACCTCCTCCACCGTGAAGGAGTCCGCCCCACGACAGCGCGTCCCACCCCCCACGCCATGACGGGGAAAAGTTTCGAAGCAGCTAAGGTAACTGGAGTGACATTTGTTGATTTATTGCCAACCTACGACACTGTTAACTATCAGCTCCTGCTTGCTAAGCTCTACACGTTGACTAAGAACTCCAGCCTGTCCAGGTTCATTGCCACTTTCATGCAGAATCGGAGGTATTTTCCAAGGGCAACTTAGCCGATGGAGACTACAGAAGAATGGCCAACGACAAGGAAGTGTTCTCACTCAATTTCTGTACAATGTACAAATGAGCAGCCCATAGCTCCCAACACCAAGAATTTCTTGTACGCAGACAATCTCGCTCTTGCTGCACAGTGTAAAGATTTTGAATCAGTGGAGAATAACCTCACGTGTCCTTAAGGGTCTGTTCAATTTACTATTTCGCAAACCAACTGAAGTGGCGCAAGCGAGACGCGTGGCGATGGCGTCTAGGCGTCAACTTCAGAGAGCGCGGCGTAGAGGAGAGCCGTGTGAGGCTGCGGAGGAGCGGGCGAAACTGGACCGTGGTGATTTTCGACGAACGATCGCGCGGAGCAAGTCCCAGCGGTGGCAGAAACTCCGCCTCCTGGTCGACCGCGATCCGTGGGGCTTGCCGTACCACATCGTCACACAATTAAACCCCACACACCGTGGGGCTTGCCGTCACCGGTCGGTTCGGGCATCGAGGGAAGGTTTTTTTCTGTATCTAATCTAAGGCCCAAAGATAGAGGGCATGCAATGCAATTGATACTCGTGAGACCACACGATCGCACAATTTTTGCCAACTCAAGGGTAAACGTACTATCTGCTGAATTGTCGGAAAATAACGACATCAACGTACTGAGAATTGCAACTGCCAGATTCTCTGTAACATCTGTGTACAAACCACCAAACGCAGATTTCATATTCGAAGAGTCATGCAAATTTAAAGATCAGCAAACAAGAGTGGTGATGGGTGATTTTGACTGTCATAGCACCAGCTGGGGCGACTGACAACGCCGAAGCTCTAGAACAATGGGCAGAAGCAAACAATCTGACGGTAATCCACGACCCAAAACAACCAGCCTCATTTGACAGCGGCCGATGGAGAAGAGGATACAACCCCGACAACATATTCGTATCCGAGAATATTGAAGTACAATGCACGAAATTAGTCAGTCAACCCATACCGTAGTCACAACACCGACGAGTTATATGCCTTACCGAAGCTTTAGTCAAACCCCAGGCTGTACCTTTCAAAAGACGTTTTAATTTAAAAAATGTGAAATGGGACCCATACAAGGCAGAACTGGACAGGGCTCTCGCACAAATTACACCGACACCGGAGTACTACAAGGATTTCGTAGACACAGTAAAGCAAATATTAAAGTTCATATCGAATGGATGTAGGACTGCATTTGTACCAGGGATGAGGACATCGGACAGAGAGCAACATTACCTTCAAAGTATAGGCAACATTACCTTCTTGGAGGAAACCATCGCAGCCGGAGAAATGCCAATTACTACAATTGCCGATGGTAGAAGAGAAAAATGGACATCGCTGATGGAGGAGCTTGAAGCAAAATAGCAGGCGAGCCTAAAAAGCCTCAATGATGACCCCACTAGTGCCCCTTTGAACTTCAGCAAGGTAACCGCCACCCAGCTGCTCCTTAACGGCAAACCACCGAGGAAAAATAACAAAGCCAGGATATCTCGAAACATAGCGGAGGAAGTCGACTCTTTTCGAACCCCATTTAGCATCGAAGAACTTACTAAAGCAATTGCCGCCATGATACCAAACAAAGCAGCGGGTCTAGATGATATCAGAGCAGAACAGATTAAGAACCTTGGCCCAGAAACACTTCAGTGGCTGCTTAAAATGTTCAACACGTGTATCAATACCTTCAAGATAAGCTTTATGGAGACAAGCTAGGGTCGTTGCTCTCCTAAAGCCTGAGAAAGAGCCAAATGAGCCTAAAAACTTCCGACTAGTCTCTCTCCTATGCCAGACGTTTAAGCTAATGGAGCGAATGATTCTGAACAGAATCTCAGCGAGAAGCTAATACCGGAACAGGCTGGCTTTGGACCGGGGAAATCTTGTGGCGGACAGGTCCTAAACCTTGTTCAGTACATCGAGGATGGCTTCGAAGAGAAGAAGATCACAGGTGCTGCCTTCATTGATCTATCTGCCGCATACGATACGGTCAACCACGGAAAAATGTTATACAAACTGTATGAAATGACAAATGATTGTCGGAGGCTTTCTCCGAAACCGTCGTTTCTTTCTCAGCCTGTTAGTGAAAAATAGCAAATGGCGCCTGCAGAGGAACGGACTTCAGCAGGGCAGCGTACTGGCCCCATTACTGTACAATATCTATACCAACGACCAACCCATACGGCAGGAGATAAGACACTTTATATATCCCGACGACACAGCGCTAGCAGCCCAAGGAAATAGTTTCCATGAAGTAGAGAGAAAACTGACAAATGCCCTGAACGACCTTGCCGTTTACTACGAGCAAAATCTCCTCCAACGGAATCCAGCAAAAACTTAAGTCTGCGCCTTCCACCTTCGCAACAGGAGGCAAGGAGACAGATGAATATATTGTGGTGTGGCCAACAGTTAGAACACTGCCCAACTCCAAAATACCTCGGGGTAACACTAGATCGAGCTCTCACATACAAGCGCCACTGCCTCAACACCAGAAAAAAGGTAGCAACAAGAAACAACCTACTCCAGAAACTGACTGGTAGGTCATCGGGAGCACAGCCAGCAACATTGAGAACCTCAAGCTTCTCTGCAGCCGAATACGCCGCTCCAGTATGGTGTGCATTCACTCACGCAAAGCAAATCGACGTCCCTTTGAATCAAGCAGTCCGCCTAATAACAGGTTGCCTGAAGCCTACACCACTTCATCAGGTATACTCTCTCGCTGGGATAGCACCGCCTCACATCAGAAAAGAGGTAGCCGCTGAGGCAGAAATGGGGCGACAAGAGACCGACCCAAGGCAGCCAACCAGCTAGACCCAGACTCCGTCCCGCCACAGCTTTTTGGCCAGAACAGCACCTATGCCAGAATGGCGCGCAGAAATGGCGCGCTGAGGCCCAAGACCCAATCACCCAACAAAAAGAGGAGCTGACACCGGGAAATTTCCTCCATACTCAATCTGGAGAACAATTAACAGACTTCGCATAGGAGTCTCGAGGTGCACAGAAAACCTGCAAAAATGGGGAATGCTACCAGAGGACGAAAACCCTTAGTGTTCCTGCAGAGATATCCAGAATCTTCCACACCTGCTGACCTGCACCGACATGGGACAGAGCTGCACAGGGAACGACCTAATTTTAGCAAATTATGAGGCCATCAGAGCCGCAAACTTTTGGAAGGACATAGTGTGATCCGGACACGAATTATAATAATAATAGATTAATTATTAAAATAGTCAAGTTGAATGTACGAACAGTGTGTGTAGCAAAATTTGTGCATATAAAATATTTTTTGAATATCTAGAAATAGTACAGAAAATTTCAGCTTTGCAGGTCTGCCCTTGCAAGGCGGTTGAGTGTTAATAACGGTGGAGATATTGTTGTTACACCGGGGCGGCGAGGAATCCAAGAACGGCCCTGTCTGTCTCAATTAGGGTTGTCTAAATTTATCAAACAAAATTAAAGCTTGATAGAATTTTCGTTTTATAGGGAAGCACAGACGGAGCCTCAAACTGCATTTTCTCCTGTATATGTAGAACATACCGGCGCTACCTGGTAACATTCTGCCACCAAACATTGGCTAATTCTTCAACCATCGGAAACCACAGGACACGAAAGTGTAAAAGTGGGTGGTTTTATAGTTACAAGGAATAATTAGGATGGAGTCAAATTTTCAAACTTCGTTTTATAAAGAACTTACATGAAATTGATCTTGAAATGAGCGATTTGATCTTCACTCTTCAAAAATCCGTTATAGACAATCCTGTAAATCTTGTAGGGATCAACCGATTCAATGCTCAATCCAGCAGCCTTCCATTCCCGTTTCTGCATACTGCACACCAAGACTTGAGGCGAATCTAAATACAAAACAAACAATAGTATATTACGTAACAAGAGTTGTAAGAAGCATATTACGTACGAACGGAACAATTACGTAATTCCGCGAGTACGTAATTGCCTTACAACTCGATTCATGTACTATACTTAAAAACGACAAAAACGAAATGAATGACACCTTTGATGCGAATGATGTGGCGTTTTATGATTGTTTGAAAATCATGGCGTACTATATTTAACAATCGTATCAACGTGCAGCTCTCAACCAATCAACCAATCGTAAACTAAACACACTAGTGTGTTATCAATCATAACTAATCATTAATCGCGGACTGTTACATACGTGTGTGTTGTATTTACATAGTTCACATAATGATGTATTTACATAGTTCACGAACTATACAATAATGGGCATTTACAATAGTGGTTGTAGATAAAATATATAAAACTTTTGTAGATAATTATTGAATTGTAATTAAATTTACAGGTTTGTCTATTTGTATTCTATTATAAATCTATAATAGATTCATGTTTAATACTGAACTTGATTTCTAAATTTTATTGTTGTTTGTTAGCTGTACGGTAATTTTGACTATCAGCAATTTTAGTTTGCAATAAATTCAGTCGTAAAAACTTCAGCTTGCAACAACTTCATGCTGCAATCACTTCAGGTTGCATCAACTTTATATTGCAACAATTTTATATTGCAATCACTTCAGCTTGCAACAACTTCATGCTGCAATCACTTCAGGTTGCATCAACTTTATATTGCAACAATTTTATATTGCAATCACTTCAGCTTGCAACAACTTCATGCTGCAATCACTTCAGGTTGCATCAACTTTATATTGTAACAATTTTATATTGCAATCACTTCAGCTTGCAACAACTTCATGCTGCAATCACTTCAGGTTGCATCAACTTTATATTGCAACAACTTTATATTGCAATCACTTCAGCTTGCAACAACTTCATGCTGCAATCACTTCAGGTTGCATCAACTTTATATTGCAACAACTTTATATTGCAATCACTTCAGCTTGCAACAACTTCATGCTGCAATCACTTCAGGTTGCATCAACTTTATATTGCAACAACTTTATATTGCAATCACTTCAGCTTGCAACAACTTCATGCTGCAATCACTTCAGGTTGCATCAACTTTATATTGCAACAACTTTATATTGCAATCACTTCAGCTTGCAACAACTTCATGCTGCAATCACTTCAGGTTGCATCAACTTTATATTGCAACAACTTTATATTGCAATCATTTCAGCTTGCAACAACTTCATGCTGCAATCACTTCAGGTTGCATCAACTTTATATTGCAACAACTTTATATTGCAATCACTTCAGCTTGCAACAACTTCATGCTGCAATCACTTCAGGTTGCATCAACTTTATATTGCAACAACTTTCTATTGCAATCACTTCAGCTTGCAACAACTTCATGCTGCAATCACTTCAGGTTGCATCAACTTTATATTGCAACAACTTTATATTGCAATCACTTCAGCTTGCAACAACTTCATGCTGCAATCACTTCAGGTTGCATCAACTTTATATTGCAACAACTTTATATTGCAATCACTTCAGCTTGCAACAACTTCATGCTGCAATCACTTCAGGTTGCATCAACTTTATATTGCAACAACTTTATATTGCAATCACTTCAGCTTGCAACAACTTCATGCTGCAATCACTTCAGGTTGCATCAACTTTATATTGCAACAACTTTATATTGCAATCACTTCAGCTTGCAACAACTTCATGCTGCAATCACTTCAGGTTGCATCAACTTTATATTGCAACAACTTTATATTGCAATCACTTCAGCTTGCAACAACTTCATGCTGCAATCACTTCAGGTTGCATCAACTTTATATTGCAACAACTTTATATTGCAATCACTTCAGCTTGCAACAACTTCATGCTGCAATCACTTCAGGTTGCATCAACTTTATATTGCAACAACTTTATATTGCAATCACTTCAGCTTGCAACAACTTCATGCTGCAATCACTTCAGGTTGCATCAACTTTATATTGCAACAACTTTATATTGCAATCATTTCAGCTTGCAACAACTTCATGCTGCAATCACTTCAGGTTGCATCAACTTTATATTGCAACAACTTTATATTGCAATCACTTCAGCTTGCAACAACTTCATGCTGCAATCACTTCAGGTTGCATCAACTTTATATTGCAACAACTTTATATTGCAATCACTTCAGCTTGCAACAACTTCATGCTGCAATCACTTCAGGTTGCATCAACTTTATATTGCAACAACTTTATATTGCAATCACTTCAGCTTGCAACAACTTCATGCTGCAATCACTTCAGGTTGCATCAACTTTATATTGCAACAACTTTATATTGCAATCACTTCAGCTTGCAACAACTTCATGCTGCAATCACTTCAGGTTGCATCAACTTTATATTGCAACAACTTTATATTGCAATCATTTCAGCTTGCAACAACTTCATGCTGCAATCACTTCAGGTTGCATCAACTTTATATTGCAACAACTTTATATTGCAATCACTTCAGCTTGCAACAACTTCATGCTGCAATCACTTCAGGTTGCATCAACTTTATATTGCAACAATTTTATATTGCAATCACTTCAGCTTGCAACAACTTCATGCTGCAATCACTTCAGGTTGCATCAACTTTATATTGCAACAATTTTATATTGCAATCACTTCAGCTTGCAACAACTTCATGCTGCAATCACTTCAGGTTGCATCAACTTTATATTGTAACAATTTTATATTGCAATCACTTCAGCTTGCAACAACTTCATGCTGCAATCACTTCAGGTTGCATCAACTTTATATTGCAACAACTTTATATTGCAATCACTTCAGCTTGCAACAACTTCATGCTGCAATCACTTCAGGTTGCATCAACTTTATATTGCAACAACTTTATATTGCAATCACTTCAGCTTGCAACAACTTCATGCTGCAATCACTTCAGGTTGCATCAACTTTATATTGCAACAACTTTATATTGCAATCACTTCAGCTTGCAACAACTTCATGCTGCAATCACTTCAGGTTGCATCAACTTTATATTGCAACAACTTTCTATTGCAATCACTTCAGCTTGCAACAACTTCATGCTGCAATCACTTCAGGTTGCATCAACTTTATATTGCAACAACTTTATATTGCAATCATTTCAGCTTGCAACAACTTCATGCTGCAATCACTTCAGGTTGCATCAACTTTATATTGCAACAACTTTATATTGCAATCACTTCAGCTTGCAACAACTTCATGCTGCAATCACTTCAGGTTGCATCAACTTTATATTGCAACAACTTTATATTGCAATCACTTCAGCTTGCAACAACTTCATGCTGCAATCACTTCAGGTTGCATCAACTTTATATTGCAACAACTTTCTATTGCAATCACTTCAGCTTGCAACAACTTCATGCTGCAATCACTTCAGGTTGCATCAACTTTATATTGCAACAACTTTATATTGCAATCACTTCAGCTTGCAACAACTTCATGCTGCAATCACTTCAGGTTGCATCAACTTTATATTGCAACAACTTTATATTGCAATCACTTCAGCTTGCAACAACTTCATGCTGCAATCACTTCAGGTTGCATCAACTTTATATTGCAACAACTTTCTATTGCAATCACTTCAGCTTGCAACAACTTCATGCTGCAATCACTTCAGGTTGCATCAACTTTATATTGCAACAACTTTATATTGCAATCACTTCAGCTTGCAACAACTTCATGCTGCAATCACTTCAGGTTGCATCAACTTTATATTGCAACAACTTTATATTGCAATCACTTCAGCTTGCAACAACTTCATGCTGCAATCACTTCAGGTTGCATCAACTTTATATTGCAACAACTTTATATTGCAATCACTTCAGCTTGCAACAACTTCATGCTGCAATCACTTCAGGTTGCATCAACTTTATATTGCAACAACTTTATATTGCAATCATTTCAGCTTGCAACAACTTCATGCTGCAATCACTTCAGGTTGCATCAACTTTATATTGCAACAACTTTATATTGCAATCACTTCAGCTTGCAACAACTTCATGCTGCAATCACTTCAGGTTGCATCAACTTTATATTGCAACAACTTTATATTGCAATCACTTCAGCTTGCAACAACTTCATGCTGCAATCACTTCAGGTTGCATCAACTTTATATTGCAACAACTTTATATTGCAATCACTTCAGCTTGCAACAACTTCATGCTGCAATCACTTCAGGTTGCATCAACTTTATATTGCAACAACTTTATATTGCAATCACTTCAGCTTGCAACAACTTCATGCTGCAATCACTTCAGGTTGCATCAACTTTATATTGCAACAACTTTATATTGCAATCATTTCAGCTTGCAACAACTTCATGCTGCAATCACTTCAGGTTGCATCAACTTTATATTGCAACAACTTTATATTGCAATCACTTCAGCTTGCAACAACTTCATGCTGCAATCACTTCAGGTTGCATCAACTTTATATTGCAACAACTTTATATTGCAATCATTTCAGCTTGCAACAACTTCATGCTGCAATCACTTCAGGTTGCATCAACTTTATATTGCAACAACTTTATATTGCAATCACTTCAGCTTGCAACAACTTCATGCTGCAATCACTTCAGGTTGCATCAACTTTATATTGCAACAACTTTATATTGCAATCACTTCAGCTTGCAACAACTTCATGCTGCAATCTCTTCAGGTTGCATCAACTTTATATTGCAACAACTTTATATTGCAATCACTTCAGCTTGCAACAACTTCAAGCTGCAATCACTTCAGGTTGCATCAACTTTATATTGCAACAACTTTATATTGCAATCACTTCAGCTTGCAACAACTTCATGCTGCAATCACTTCAGGTTGCATCAACTTTATATTGCAACAACTTTATATTGCAATCACTTCAGCTTGCAACAACTTCATGCTGCAATCACTTCAGGTTGCATCAACTTTATATTGCAACAACTTTCTATTGCAATCACTTCAGCTTGCAACAACTTCATGCTGCAATCACTTCAGGTTGCATCAACTTTATATTGCAACAACTTTATATTGCAATCACTTCAGCTTGCAACAACTTCATGCTGCAATCACTTCAGGTTGCATCAACTTTATATTGCAACAACTTTCTATTGCAATCATTTCAGCTTGCAACAACTTCATGCTGCAATCACTTCAGGTTGCATCAACTTTATATTGCAACAACTTTATATTGCAATCACTTCAGCTTGCAACAACTTCATGCTGCAATCACTTCAGGTTGCATCAACTTTATATTGCAACAATTTTATATTGCAATCACTTATTGCAACAATTTTATATTGCACTCTGCAATAATTTTACTAGATTTTCTGAAATAACAATTTCTTGTAAGTGTTCATAGCAAGTTAACTTGAAAATCATCAAAAACAAAATCTG
>CALYMW010000571.1:0-37581 GCA_944588485.1 Phosphuga atrata
TGGATGCGTTGTTTTTTATTCTAAACGGGTGATTATTTTGCTACAGTATAATCTCGATAATCCGACACATATAGGACCAGACAACCTCCGGATTATCAGAGAGAGTGGTTGGAGGGAAGAGCGCGAGAGGTCTCCAGACCGCCGGATTACTGGACGTGTCGTCCGATTAACCAACAGCCGAATTACCGAGATTATACTGTATGTAAAAAAAAGATTCGCGACATGTGACATGTCAAAAATGCTGAGTAAGGTTTGCCATTTCACCATGAATGACAAAGTAGTGAAGAGACTAGCAAAGTAGCGAAGAGAAAAAAAAATCATCAGACAGACAGGTGCAATAACCGAAGAACAGAAGACAAAATATCGAACTTTAAGCCGCGAAATACAAAGACTATGTCGACGAGACGAAAACGAACACCTCCGCGAAACAAGCAAAGAGATTGAAAGATTGGCAAACACGAACGAAACACGCGATCTATTCCAAAGAAATCACGAGAGAGTTCAAATCAAAAACGTGGAAAATAGGAAACAAGGATGGGAAAGTCACAACCAACATCGACGACGTAGAAGAGGTATGGCGACAGTACTGTGAAGACCTCTACGCCGATGAAGGTCATCGTCAGGGAACAGTTCATCTCCCGCCCATCACACAAGTAGAACAGGAACCTGACATCTTAAAAGTTGAAGTTGAGAAAGCCATCAACATGCTCGAGTACCACATAAATACAGGGGTAGATGATATCAGTGGGGAAATGCTAAAAAATGCTTTGGTGTCCCCAAAAGGCATCCACTCAGGGCAATGGCCAACTGATTGCAATACATCTTCATTCCACTGCACAAAAATGAATCAAGTCAGAAGTGCAGTAATTGCAGAACTATCGCATTAATCTCCCACCCATGCAAGGTCATGCTCAGAATTCTGCTACAACGACACAGAAGCTTCTTAGACCGACAAATTCCACAGGAACACGCTGTATTCGTGGCTGGTAGAGGTATTTGGGAGCAGATCATGAATGTACGGCAATTATTGAAAAAGGTCAGGGAATTTGCAAAGCCCACATATCTATGCTTCCTCAACTACAGCAAAGCGTTTGACTGTGTAAACTGGCACCAATTAAGGAATGCCCTCTTAGTCATGGGAACCCCTCCCCACCTTGTCGTTCTGCTAAAAACTTTTATGACAACAGCAAAGGAATCATCAAGATCAAGGGAAGAAACTCAAGACCCTTTAGGATAAGACGAAGAGTTCGGTAAGGATGCGCCCTATCACCCTTACTATTCAACATATACAGCGAGTATATACTAAGAGAAGCTCTGGAGTACTGGGAAGGCGGAATAGTCATTAACGATAGGAAAATAAAAAAATTACGGTTTGCCTACGATACCACAACCATCGCACAAAATGGAGAAGAAATGACGGGAACTTCTGGGAAGAGTCGAGAGAGAAAGCTAAAAATTCGGACTTTTGCTCAATCGCCAAAAAAACAAAGCTGATGGTATGGATCGTGGCAACAGGAGAAAAAATCTACCCAATATAATGAATGTACAAAACATCGACAACATAATTTATCTAGGCTCCTGAATAAATAGTGACGGCAACACGTCCACAGAAATTAGAAGACGCATAACTCTTGCGAAAACTTCCATGACGAAGGCAAATTATGGAAAGATGACCACATCACGAAAGAATCAAAACGAAGGCTCGTCAACACACTGGTGCTTCCAATTGCACTACACGGAGCCGAGGCATGGTTTCTGAAAGCAGTAGATCGGCAGAAAATAGACGCTTACGAGATGTGGACGTGGAGAAGGCTACTAAGGATCTCTTGGAGAGCGCACAGAACTATCTATACTAAAAGAACTCGACATTGACATAAAACTATCAACTGTTATCAATCGACGAATACTTAAATATTTTGGACACGTCAATCGTGAAACGGGTGAAAATTTCGAAAAACTGGTCGTCCAAGGGAAAAATGAAGGTACGCGTGCTCGGGGACGCTCTCCAAATCGACCAGGTGCAAGAGATCACCGGGACACCAGAATACATAAGAACGGCGGCAGACAAGGATAAATGGAGGAAGATAACATCGCTAACTCCGCTATGATATAATAAAACGCCAGTATGGGATCACGGAACTTCAGCCATGCAGTAAACAACTAGAAAGAGAGACTAACAAACGAACAACGCTTGCAAAACATTGAATTTTAGTATCAAAATTCGTGCTGTGTGAGAAATGTGTTTCGTAAATTACGTCCATTTTATGGACATCATATTCGACCCACCGAATAGGCAGTTGAAGCTGTTGTAACCAAATTTCACACCAGTTTCACATTATTGGACATTAATCCACCAACCCGAATGCGAAGTGTGCGTATCGAGAAAAATATTGCTGCTGTATGGGCCAGTCCCATTGAAGATCGCAATATGTCAATTCGTCCACAATTGGGCTTGGTTATTCGACCACCTGGAAGATTTAAGATAAGGACCTCGGTATGAAACCAATGGTGCCAATGAAGATCGCAATATGTTAATTCGTCAACAATTGGGCTTGTGTTATTCGACCACCTGGAAGATTTAAGATAAGGGCCTTGGTATGAAACCAATGGTGCCAATGAAGATCGCAATATCTCAATTCGTCAACAATTGGGCTTGTGTTATTCGACCACCTGGAAGATTTTACGTAAGGACCTCGGAATGAAATCATGCAAAATACAGGTGCTGCAAGAACTGAAGCCAGGTGACGTACCACAACGTCGTTTGTTTGGTGAATGGGCCTTAGGAAAGTTGGATGAGATCCATTTTTCTACCGAAAAATTGTCTTCAACGACGAAACTCATTTTTTGCTCAATGGGTACGTCAAAAACAGAATTGCCGAATTTGGTGTGAAGAGCAGCCAGTGGCAGTTCAAGAGCTGCCAATGCACCCTGAAAGATGAACTGTTTGGTGCGGTTTGTGGCATCATTGGACCGTACTTCTTGTAAATCTCAACGTTACAGTCAATGGAGTCAGGTACCGTGCGATGATTACCGACTTTTTTTCACCAAAATGGCCAGTCTTCCAGTGTGAGAGCTGAGAAGATGATAGGTCCAACAATGTGGGTTGGGGTAATGTCGTGAGTGCGCTTCCAATGAGAAAGTGACCTAAAGTGAGACCAGGACATCTTGAGGGTCATCAGAGCGGTTCCATGGGTCGCGATTTGAGAATAGCTTCAAGCTGAGAAAGTAAAGTATTAAGTTCTTCAAAGGTGAGCTGAGTGTTAGCAACAGTTCTGTCGTGAAATTTTGTGGACGTGTCTACTAATTTCCATTTGCCGCCCATGTGCGGCACCGCTGGTGGTTTGAATTTCCATTGGCTGTTTTCGCGTGACAAGACAGAGGCGATGATCCGATGTACTTTAAAAGTCTGGTTGAACATCCGGCGGAGTACAGAGTTGGCACCGACGAAGTTGGTGCCACAATCTGAATAAAGAGTATGAGCTATTTCTCTTCCTGTAGGCTGCGATGAACCCATCAGTTGAGTAGTCGCTGACTGTCTCTAGATGTACTGCCGAAGTTGAGAAACACACGAAGTCGTAGATCCATCCCTTATACGTCTTTAAGCCCCAACCTTTCCATGTTTTTAGTGTGATCGGTGCGTACTCTAGACCAGTGTGCAGAAACGGGCGTGAGGGTGTAACTCGAGAAAGAGGTAGTTGGCCCATTAATTGATAAGCACGGTTCCCCCTCTGCCGAGCACACACTATACACCGCAAGATGTGGGATTTAACATGAGCTCTTCCAACTAAAATCCATCAACATTGACGAAGGTAGGCCAAAGTGAGCTGAGTTCCTCCATGAAGGAAGGGTACTGCGATGAACGTGGTCAATGAGCAGTAGCGACAATCGTGCGTAACGTGGAAACAGGGCTAGATGCTTTTCCTCCTGCTTAAGACCTGACTGATTGAAACGCCCTCCAACCCTAGTGATGCCATGCTCGTCAATGAATGCAGTCAGCCGTGTGAAAGGATGACTGCGAGGTAACGTTGAGCCAGAGTTGAACTCCGTGGCGAAGCACGCTGCTTGAGTGGCTTTTATCCAGAAGTGTTTTGCCTATTGCATGTCGTCGGATAATATGACACAGACTGGTGAGTTGAGCTTACTTAACTTACTTACTTAACTTACTCAATAATGAGTGAATCTAAAACACATTGCGGTTAAGCGAAACAGTTTATGGAGAGATGGGTTCCAGTGATAATCATCGTGTGGTGCAGCTACGATCAGTGAGATGTCTGGTTGAACCTCGTTCGCACTATTTTCATCTGACATCGGAAGTTGGGCTTGCCATGAGTCCATCGATTGAGTTATTCATGGCGAATAACCGTCCACCATAGCATGTGATCCTTGAGTTGTGTCGTCGTTGCGCCTCTAGAGGCGCAGTCCGCTTGATTACTAATGACATGTCGCCATTGGGCGCTTAGTGTAAGTTCTTGAATTTCAGAAACTCTATTTCGGACATAGACTTTCCAATGCGACGGATGAGACTTGATGCTACACGGCACGCGATAGTCCCTCGTGTACATGGGGACAAGCCACAATTCCAGCCGTGGAAGCTGCCATTAGTGAGACACCAGCCGAAATGCTTGAAAAATTGGAGCTCACCACCTACGGCGTAGCCGCGGGCACCATTTACATGAAATAATCTTTAAAAAGTAAATGGCAGGCATTCATTTATCGGCCCAAATAAATATTTCATTCTTCTTCTTCCAATGGTGCTAGTAAAACCTGGACCTCTTCCCACGGCCTATTGAAACACTTCATTCACATTTGCAAATTTTCTGTTTTTTTTTTAATATCCAAAACCCAAACGATTAAAAATCACCCATTATAAATAATTAATTGACTTTGTTCTGTCTAGGGCAGGGTAAGATTTTTGGAATATTATCAACTATAAAACCATTAATTATATTTATATTTGCAGGATCACAATGAAATGACCTGCAGTGATTATATTAGGACGACCTCATCAGAGGTAAATATACCAAAAGAATGCTTGGCAAATCATGGGGACTCAAACCAGGCATGGTACTCTGGTTACATACTATGGTAGCTAGTTCTTCGACTTATAAAAGGCTACAAAGAAAATAAAAATAGTTATTTTAAAATTGTAATGGACATCTTTTAAAGAATAATTTTGCTATATTTTTTCTCTTTACTATATTAAGGACAACTAGTTTTAAAATTTGACTCCAATTTAGCAGGCCATCGTGAACGAAGAGATCTAGCGAAATATAATTTGCATATTTGTAATCAGCAGCAAAAATGCTTACAAAAACGTTTTTTAATTTTGCTGTTGCTCAAAAAATAACGATTTTGGCAAAATCTGTTTTCTCGCATTTCTTCGTTTCAGCGGTATTGACTTCCCGTGTCGATTGTATTTCTTAATCCAAAAATTCCTAAGGAATATTATATACGTTTTCGGACTAATTTAGGGACGATTAATCGATACGTGAAGAGTAGAAGTCTATTTGGTAGGCTGTTCAAAAGTTACGACGTCGTGAAATCTGACGGAAATGCGAGATCATTTTTGTCCAACTTTGTTGGTCAATGTGTCAGGTATTTTCGAAATCAACTGCAGCAAAGTTTATAAACAACGGGTTTGCTTTTTTCTTTTAAGAAATTTGATTTGAAATTGGTGGATTGGCTGGCAATAAAAAGTCCGAAAATCCAGAAAGCCCAAGTTATAATCCGATTTTAGATACTCATAGTCTCCACGCACTTGTAGCGGCCGGACGTATTTTGTGTTCGGAAAGAATTTTTTACGTCGATTGGCTACTACAACTGCGCAAATATTTCGACCTTATTCTATAAAATTTAAGGAATATGCATCATTTTTTTTTATTTCCTTAATTCACTTTTTACTTCGTTACTATGTTAAGTAAAAAATATAAATACTGTTGAACGTGGTTTAATTAATTTTATTAATGCCCATTAAATTTGACCTGTTTGAATGGTCACATTTATCGCGCGCTTTGGATGACGTCACAGCTCTCGTTGTCATTCAGTGTTGTTTACTATTTGCATAGACAGTTAAGTATTTTCGGTTTGAATCGCTATTTCGATAATGGAAAAAGCTAAAGAACCATTTTATAGATATTGTCTAGTATCGGAATGCAAAAACACTATTATAAGTACACCAGATAAACTGTTGGATAAAGTCCCAATCGAGGTGAATAGTCTACTCACATCTTTTGCGCATTCGCTACAAAATATGCTTTCATATATCTATTTTTGGTAGATTGTCCGATTGGACTTTAAAAAACCACTTTCAGTCATTGTTCTTGATCATTTATAATGTCACTATATGCCAAAATCGCACTAGGTTTACGGAAATAGTACAGAAATATTGCATAACAAAACAGCACAGTGAATATCGACGCCGATCAATATCATAACGTGCAAAACAATAGTTGTTTCACAGTTCCTGGTTTCGGTTCGACCAATGGTGATGCGTTTCGCAAATTTGAATTTCGCTCGCATATTTTGGACTTTTTGATTTTAATTTTTGGAATTAAATACAAACTAAATAAGAAAATAATGGAAGTAACTCTAAATCTCTTGCATATTCCCTATTACATTAATGCAGGGCTGCATTAAACCTGGTAAATATTGCTACACCACTGGAATTTAAGTTGTTTTTTTCTGGTGCCATGGAAATATATTGGCAGCAATGAAAAACAAACAGCTGACATTGATCAAACAAATAATAACAGATTTGAATGCCATTCCAGTAAAAGTTTTTGTGATTTAGTCTGCAATGGAAGATTGGTATACATCGATAAAAAAAGCGAAAAAATCGTGTATTGTGGTGAATAATCAGAAAAAGGTCCACTACGCGTTCCAAAATGGAAGAGAGATGGTAGAAGAGTATAACATGGATACAAATGTGCTAAGCCGGAGAGCATGGAAAGTTAAAACTGATTTGGGCGGAGAAGATGAATGGGAGATAGAAATCGGTGATCCAATTCCAGCGGGATTCAAACAGAAAAATGATTTGATCAAAGAAAATTCAGCACAGGTTACAATATCACATATTCAATAATAATTCACAATTAATATATCTCATATAAAGCGTTAAATGATATATCAAAATATTATGTACTAATAAGTTAGAATTGGTGAAACCATCCTATGTTATAGAAATCAAACTTAAAACAAACGGAACACAGCCTAAATATATTCAGCCTTTCCGGAGCTCTATAACAATTATTGAGTCTTTTTAGGACTACCAAAACAAATCTCACATGAAATTTATTTTACAGCTTTCAGTCCACCTTCGTTGCACTTAACAAAAACCATAAAAATAACCTTGCTTTTTAAGATCATGTCTTTCCGATACCTTAAGTGGATAGCCATCTGTGGACACGTTTCGAGATTTATCTCTCATCAGCACAGCTTTGCTTCCATTAACAAATTTTCCAATAACAAATTGGTTTACAAATTATTTGTAATATTGTATTGTAATTGTAGATTTGGTGATGTCTTGTACTTCTTATCCACTCTATATTGTGTTTGGAAACTAAGTTCCTGTAAGTTTTCTAAATTTGTTTAAACCGTTTAGTCCTGTTAAAGCAAATTGTAATGGATAATCCGTTCCCAGTCCCACCATACACACAACATCCTTTTATTATCAAATTTTTATGCAAACATTGGTTTAATCGTTTTATTTAAATTCAAGTTTAGACTTGATTAGACTTTCAAGACTATGATTAATTACCTACTAAACTACCACGACTTTAAGTGTGGTTTGTTAAAAGTGGTTTGGTGTAAGTTCTCACTAAACCCCCCATTCCACTTTGCAGCCCAGATGGTTAGTGAAAATTGCCCTAGTTGTCGCCTCGAACCCGGGTCAGGAAACCCGATCACTCTGGAAATGCTTTTCGCATGACCTTGGAGTGATGGATGGATATATTGTAAAAAATGTGCTTCAACTGAGTTTCTTGTTGGGCTTCCTCTCCTCATTTTCTTTGTTGCTTATTCTGGTATAAATTAACTGCTGCAAGTTTTCCCAGTGTTCTTTTTTCTCAAGCATGTTGCTTATAATGGTTCTGGGACCAATAGATTCTCCCATGTTTGCTGCTGCAGATTCCCTTCCATCTTGCCATCTCCAGCATTCGAGGATGGCGTGGCTCACACTGTCTGTCTCCCCGCAGTACACACATAATTCGTCTGAAGCCTGGCTTATGTATTTTGTAATAGCTTATATTTTGGGTCATTTCACACTTTGCAAGCGATCAATTTTTTTGTTTTTTCTCTAGTAGCATCGGACCTCTGAAGCCTGGCTTATGTAGTGTAGATAATCTCCAAAGCAACCATGGCCAGAAAGTGCTTGGGTCAGATGATAACTTATTTCACCGTGTTTTCTTTTGATCCAGGTGGCAATGTTCGGAATAAGTAATCTGGTCCACTGTTTCCGTGAGCTCCCACCTTGTCTGCCACTCTTCGATAAGTTCCTCTCTGGCTTTTTTTTATATGCTGTTGTAGCCGGTTTCGCAAAGCTTCTTTTGCTCTTCTGCTAGTAGGTCAATTGGGAGAATGCCTGCAATGACCAGGGCAGCTTCCCCGATACCGTTCGTTTTCCCTACATACGCTTATAGCCATTTTCCGTTATATAGCTGCTAATCTTTGTAAATTTCTATTTGATTGCAGTTCCTTGGCCCATATTGGTGCACTGTATAATATCCCTGAACTACAGAGCTCAGAATTCTGCGTTTGCTACTTTTGTGACCCCCTACGTTTGACATTAGTTGTTGTAAGCCTGTCATAATCCTCATTCCTTTAGTCGCCGCTTCTGGTAACTGTGCAGTAAACAATAGACCTTTTATCGATCGTCACACCAAGGTATTTTATTTCTTGTTTTGGTATTATCATTATATCTTCGATTTTAAATTTTATTGGGCTATGTTTTCTCAGACATGTAAGCAGAACCGCTTCGGTTTTTTCTGCTGCTAGGCTAAGTTTTCTGGATTTCATCCATGCACCGATTTGAGCGATTACATGGTTTGCCGTTTGCATGAGACCTTGCTCTGTTCTGGCTGTAACTACCAATGCTATATCATCGGCGAACCTAATTATTGTTGCCCCCACTGGCAGTTTCATAGTTAGTATTCTGTCATATAGTACGTTCCAGAGGGTAGGCCCTAGTATGGAATCCTGTGGGACCCAATTACTAACTTCAAGCTCTTCTACCTCTCTTGCAACAACAAGCTCCGATTGCTAAGGTAACTTCCTATCATGCGCAATAAGTATGGAGATATACCTTTATTTTTCAAGCTTTCCATAATATCTTTCCAGTTCGCGCTGTTGAAGGCATTCCTAACGTCGAAGGTTAGGAGAGCACACATTTTTCTGGTACTCTGTGATCCCAATTTGTTTTTTTTTTGCAATTTCTTAAACGGACCTTAGGGCATCAATGGTTGACCTTCCTTTTCTGAATCCAAATTGTTTGTCGGATGATCCGGTTCCGGCCTCGAGGTCATCTTTTAATCTAGTTAGCAGAAGTTGTTCCATTAATTTTCCAGAGACGTCCAGTAGACAGATTGGCCTATACGATCTAGAGTCGCCAATCGGTTTATCCCCTTTTCTGAGACTACTGAAACTACCATGATTAGACAAGCAAAACTAGACAGACTAGTTGTCCTCGTTATAGTAAAGAGAAATTAAAGAAAAAAATATAGGAACCAAAATTATTCTTTAAAAAATGTCCATTACATTTAACTATATTTATTTTCTTTTTAGCCTTTTATAAGCCGTAGAATAACAAGAATATCATTGGAATGGAGAATACGAAATCTGCCCTATCCATTAGAAACTTATTCAGTGACATCAGAACCTGAAAACAGATGTATCACAGTTAGAACAACAAATAAAAAATATTTCAAGCGAATCCAAATCCCAGAATTGGAAAGGTGCAATATCCTGCCAGAACAAAAGAGGATTGAATTCACACACAAATTTAATACATTAATTATAACTGTAAGCTTGATTTAAGTCTTTGAGGCAAAAAATGTGTCCCACTTTTGATGCGTTAATTTGATATTTGAAATTACAGTATAATCTTGATAATCCGGCGGATGGTTAAACCGACATGTTCAGTAATCCGGCACTGGGGAAACACGTGTCTTTTTTTTATCGGATAGCGAGGTTGAATTTTGCACGAGAACATTTGGTTTGGACAATAGCGGATTTTAGTCTATTGTTTTCCGATGAATCGGGATTCTGGCTCAGATGGACGTGTAATGCTAAGCGTACACCAAAACCGATTTTGTCGGCCGATGGCGTATAGTACCTACCCGGACGAGTAACTCGGACGTGTATATGCTTGCTACATTGCAACAGTGTTACCACTTGTGCCGACAACCATAACAATATGGAAAATCTCGATTATTGTAATTTTTTAATGTTTATCCTACAGAGTTGGTCTATTATATACAGAACTAATTAATTTTTCAATATCCATGGTCATTTAGGTAGATAGCAACAAAATTTAACTATAAATACACTCAATTTGCACTGTAGACGCCGGCAGATTAGCGAGAAATTCCAACTAGTTCGGATCATTGTGATGATCGGCCGTTTTCGGGCGTCATCGGACGATGACAGTCGTGTGTACGCGCTCTTTTCCTTTTACAAGTGTTTCATTCGATCGTTCGAATTCGGCCGTCGTCGCCCGAGCAAACTTCGGCCGATAACGGATTAGGTGTACGCGAGCCATAAGAGTGTGGCGACGACAAGACGAGAGATATGCTCAAGCGGTGCACTTTACAGATATGCACTTTAAATAAAGTCAAAAATAACACTATCCAGTGTTCTTGGAAAATATTGTAGTCAACACACGCATCTTTTAACTCGATTGTCGATTCTGACGAAGTTAACTCCACTCTACAATTGTGTTACTATCTGTTCTCTGTATCTGTAAAACCTAAGTTTGTACATATTTTTTGCATGTACACGTTTATCTATATAGATACATATTTTATTCTCCCTGAAATAGAATTATATATAAAATGTGTAAAATTGTTATTGTTTTCGTTTAATCCTGATAATCCGGCGGTTGTCTATGGCGGTTAACTATGTGTCGGATTATCAAGATTATACTGTATTTCGTGCCTACAAGAAAGAATGAGTATTATTTATTTTCTGAATGAGTATTGTTTTAGTATAAAAAGCCAGAGGAGGTTATTGCTATGGAAAAGGCCGTTATGGACGAAATAAAATTACTGCAGCCAGAATCTCGAGGAGATGTGAATGACTGTAAACCTAGTTAATTACACATTGTTACTACTTTTTCTGCTATTTACTAGTCATTTTGAATTGTGGAATTATTGGTGAGATATGCTTTTTTATCAAAAGTAAATTTTAATTACCCCCAATTTTGTGTGCTATAACAATATATTGTGTTATTATATATCAGATTCTGTTTTTTCATTTATCGATTTCTAGATATGTTCGCGAACGCAATCGGCTTGCAAAATGCAATTTATACTAGAAAAGTATAAAGGTTCGCCACCCCTGGTCTAGTTTATATTAATAGCCGCTACGTTACAGCTGTTACAAGCTCCATAAAAAATTATAAATAAAATTATATATATATATATATATATATATATATATATATATATATATATATATATATATATATATATATATATATATGTTGTATTTGAGGTTTTCGCAGATAGATACCTGTGTTGTATTGTTTTCTCGGGGATTCCGCGTTGATGCTGAGGGTTGGCTCTGAAAAGAACCGGATTCTCGACGTTTCGGCGAACTAACATTCGCCATTCTCAAGAGATATATGCGTCCGTGCGGGTCAACCGTTAGACGCATACTGAGAGCTCGTTCGTGCGATGCGACTACTTATAGCTGTCTGGCTTCGGGTCATGCGCGTTGTGTGCGGTGCTTCGGTTCGGTTGTTTGTTTGTCTTGTTGGTCGTACATGAGTCTGGGGTGTCTGGGATTGCATTTTGAGGGTGGATATGATCGGTCGCCATGCTGGGGGCAGTCTCAAGGAATCGTCTCTCGTGTTCATGCAGTAGTCTCGTTTTTCTATCTCTATGGCTTCTCTGTATACTCGTGACATTTCGTGGCTAATCTGTGCAACAGTCCTTGAATTTCTAAAGTCCATCCAGTGACCGGTGTTTGTGTGTTGGACAAGTGCCGATGAAACTTTGTCTCTGTGTCTGGTTGAAACTACATGTTCTTGAATCCTAGCAGATATTTTTCTATTGGTACGTCCAATGTAGGTTTGTTCACATGTTCCGCAAGGTATTTCGTAAATTCCATGGGATTCTAACGGGATGGTGTCTTTAACGCTGCGTAGCATGGAGGATATTTTCTGGTTAGGTTTGAAAATGGTGTCGATGTTGTGTCTTTTAAGATATATATATATATATATATATATATATTAGGGTGGGCCAAAAAAAACTTTTAATTTTTTTTTTTTTAGCTACTACGAAAATATCTTCCATGATGACGAAAAAAAAATTCTGGTAAAGTTTCAGCCCTTAATATTAATATTTAGAGGTGGCTCATTGTGATTTTTGATTTCCCATTTAAATAACATAAGATATTTTTTTGTTTTTGTTTCGATTTTTAATGCACTCGAACGAATAAATGTTTCGTGGAAATAAATACATATTCTTGTAGGAAATTTAACGATCTACAAAAAAAGTCTAAAATGATTTTTTGCTAAGTTGACTCGTTTAAAAGTTATTCGAGGTTAAAATCCAACCTCAAATAGTTGAGGATAACTTTTACAATTTCTTATACTCTATCACAAAATAATGACTCAAAAACATAAAATAGCTTAGTCAAAATCAAACTAAACTAAGTGCAAATAAAGAACTTATTGATTTTTCAGGGAATGATGCTCTCAGGTAAAGTACAGTTCCGAGTGTTTTTATTTTAATTAGGTATGAAAATATCGATTTTTCTTACGATTATCGATTATTTGTAAAAATTTTATTGTTTTATCAAAAAAAACTCGATAAGATTTAAGAAAACTAAGCTATTTTATGTTTTTGAGTCAATATTTTGTGATAGAGTATAAGAAATTGTAAAAGTTATCCGTTATCCTCAACTATTTGAGGTTGGACTTTAACCTCGAATAACTTTTAAACGAGTCAACTTAGCAAAAAATCATTTCAGACTTTTTTTGTAGATCGTTAAATTTCCTACAAGAATATGTATTTATTTCCACGAGGCATTTATTCGTTCGAGTGCATTAAAAATCCACACAAAAACAAAATAACTTCTTATGTTATTTAAATGGGAAATCAAAAATCACAATGAGCCACCTCTTAATATTAATATTAAGGGCTGAAACTTTACTAGAATTTTTTTTTCGTCATCTTGGACGATATTTTCGTAGTAGCTAAAAAAAAAAAAATTAAAAGTTTTTTTTGGCCCACCCTAATATATATATATATATATATATATATATATATATATATATATATATATATATGGGTGATTCTCTGTAAGCTCGTAAATGGCTGTCCGGATCATTTTTTCAGTTAATATTGATATAATATAAATTAAAATATCACAAAACGCAAGCGTAGCAATATTTCTTTTTAGAGCAGTTACAGTTAGAATAGTATTAATTATAGTTTTTTAGTAAAAAAATCTCAGGCCACCAAATAAACAGTCCCCTGTGCTGTCCCATTCCCAGAATTAACACTTTGTGATTTTATTTCAAGATATTTATTTGATATAAAATGTTACGCGTAATGTTTAAAAAGATAATTAATTAACCTACTTGATTCCGAAATAAATAATACCTAAGATCAATTCCCTTCCCATCATTTGATCAAACTTTGTCCAGGATTTTTAAGTACAGTCCCCTGCCATAAGTTCAATATCAAAAATAAAATTATCCGCTGTGCCTCTTCATGTTATCTTATGTAGTTATTAATCTAATTAATTTGAAGTTCGTGTTAGTGGTGCTAGTAGCACTGTGTGATCATTTTATTCAATGTAAGTTCATCGTTTGTTGCGAGAGCGTGCATCGGGATCATTACGATGCACAGTCCTCTGCTAATTATTTTTTTAATAATTTATTTGTAGAATTTAAATTATTTTATGTAATTAGATAAGGATTGATGTACATATTTCTTAAGAACTAACAAAGTTCAATACATTACAATAGTTAACTTGATATTTCACGATTTAACCAAAATACACAGTCCCCTGCCAACAGTCCCCTGGCAACAGTCCCCTGCTTTTTATTCTGACAGGGGACTGTTGTTTATTCCAGGGGACTGTGTAGAATTGACAGCAGTCAAAATTAACAGCAAGTCTCTCTTTTGTAATTGTTATTGATATATCCTCATAATCAGAATATTTTATAAGTTAGAATAGTTTATAAGTTAGTTATCGTCAAATAGGCATGCTTCCTAAATTGAAAAAGTTATCCAAAGAGGAATTATTAAAACAAAAAGAGATGCAGAACGTTTGAGATATAAACGAAGAAAAAACGATCCTCAAAAGAGGGAAGAAATGAAAGAAAAGGAGAGGCTGAAATACCAGAGAAAAAAGAAAAAGGTCAGCGAAAACTTGTCAAAGATATGACTCTACGTGAGCACAGAGCTGCCCTCAAGAATTGGAAAGAAGACTGTACTGTTTACCGGAACAAAAAAAAAACAATTAAATAGTTTTAACACTAACATTACACGTGAAAACATACCATTTTCAGATTCTGAACTCCTCACACCAGCTTCAGGACGCTTCACACCAGCTTCAGGGCACGTCACACCAACTTCAGGATGCAGTACACCAGTTTCAAAACAGCCTCTTTTAGCTCCAAGTCTCACAGTCACGAGTGCAAATATGCAGCGCAGAAAAATGGCTAAAAAGCGAAGGGAGAAAGAAAACGAAGAGAAAAATGAAAATATTAGAATACTGAAAAAAAAACTTGAGAAGTACAAGAAAAGATTAGCTACACTTGAAAGCAAGAGAAGAAAAAGTATTGAAGATACACTGAAAACTAAAATGCAAAAAATGTTAACTCAACCTGATGGTCGAGAAGAAGTTGTCAAGAAGGCATTATTCGGTGAAGTTCTTAATAAACAGCTGAAAGAAAATTATTCTAGACTAAGACGTATCGAAGATAAGCAAATATTTAAAAAAGCTGTATCTGGCCAGATGATTCAAAAGTATAAACATTGGATACTTGAAGATAGTGCTGCTATTTATATTTATAGTGATATTAAGAAATCAGTACCGTACAATTCTCTATCCGTACCTAAATTGCGACGAGAGAGATACCCGAAACGTGTGGAACAGATGATTTAGGAGTTTTATGAAGACGATAGTAACAGTCGTATGGGAGCTGGAAAAAAGGAATTTATTACCAAAGACAAGCTTAAGAAACAAAAAAGGTATTTACTTGATACAATGCTCAACTTATACAAAAATTTTTTTGTCCATAACTACCACATTAGTTATCAAACATTCTGTCGATTACGTCCTTTCTGGGTAGTCAAGCCTAATGGTAAAAATCGTGATACATGTCTATGTATAGTCCATAGTAATCTGGACATGAAGTTGAGCTCATTGTACGAGGCAAAAATATTACCTTACAATAATCATCAAAAGTTACTAGAAGATTTATGTTGCGATCGATATAGCATAGAATGTTTGTCAAGAAGTTGTGTGTTTTGCACTAGTAGGACTCCTAGTTTAAAAGAGTTTGATGATAGAAAACTATTGAAGTATAAAATGTGGATTTTTGGGAGGCAAGAGATTCAAGATCTAAAAACCAAAAAGTCACGAACAGTTACAAAGTATTTAAAGAAATCTTTTGATGTCCATCCACGTCAATTAATAATAGAATTGCATGAAGATTTGGAAAAATTCATTGCCCATGAAAGGAACATTGTTCACCAGTTTAATGCGATGAAGTCTCTCAAAATTAACCTTCAAGATGATGACGTTCTTATTCACATGGATTTCAGCGAAAATTACTGCACAAAGTATACAGAAGAGATACAAGCAATTCATTTCGGTGGATCGCGAGCTCAGCTAAGTCTACATACAGTAGTGATTTATCTAAAGGGATGAATACGTTCGTATTGTACAGTTTCAAAGAACATAGCTCATTCACCTGCTGCCATTTGGGCACATTTACAACCAATTTTTAAAGATCTTCCGGATAAAATTAAGTGCGTACACTTCTTGAGCGATGGCCCCGTTACGCAGTATCGTAACAAAAAAATGTTTTTTATAATGGCAACTAAAATCTCTGAAGAAATTCCAGGAGTAGCGGCTTTTACATGGAATTATACAGAGAGTGGACATGGAAAGGGTGCACCAGACGGTATCGGAGCAACATGCAAAAGAATGGCAGACTTTGTTGTAAACGGTGGTGGTGATAATAATGATATCGAACAATTTGTACAATCCATCCAAGAACGATGCCCTAGCATTACATGTATCGTAATTGATAGCCAAGTCATTCAGAAAATGATCGATAATATTGAAATGGAAGCGACGAAACAGAAGGGTTTTAAAAGTACCTTGACAGTTCATTAAGTCGTAGGTGTATTATCGAAGTCTAGCCTTGGTCCAACCAACTGTGTGATCCAACAGCAACACTTGTGACCATTTTAAAATAGGCAGTAAATCATATGACTCAAAACCCAAATGGAGTGTGGATGAAGTATTTACTGAATCGGAAGACGATCTTCATTCAGCTGAAGTTACTAACGCAGAACATACTAAATAAATGATTAAAATGGTGTATTATGTGGTTTTGATGTATTAGTTACAGTCCCTTGTCATACCGAACAGTCCCCTGCAACTACTCTTAAGAAAAATGCTCATATCTCAAAAAGTTGCTACAAATCCAATGGGCTTTCTATTCCTTATCACTAACTGTTATTTTCATAATCATTGTTAGGTTTTTTTTTTCTAAAAAAGAAAATTAATATGACCGGACAACTTTGTCCGGGCTGAAAACTTCTTTACAGAGAATCACCCATATATATTATATTTTGAATAAAAGCAATAATTATAAGATACACAGACAATTTTATAGTAGCAGTAGCAAACAAACATCACTTTCAGCGTCATCAATATCAAATTACAATGTAATTAATTAAATAATAATTGTATTTTTTTGCTCATATTTGTTTCGAGCATTATTTATTTATTTATTTACATTTCAGGCGAAGCTAACAGTTGCCCAATTATAAGCTTCTACAGATTACAAAACAAAGGAACTTAGTACAGATTATTAATATAAAATATTAAACGTTTACAAGCATACGTATATACATATATAGTGAAGCCACATTAACAATATCTAGAACAAAGTGGTAAATAATGGAAATAGTGATACAAAAAAGAAAAGAAATAAGTAAACAATATAAAAAACGATGTGGTTAATTCAGTTAACATTAAGCTGGTTTAAATTCAAACTAAAGAAGTTGAAATGCTGGAAATGATATGTAAGATTAACATAAGATTGTACGTTGTTATTAATCTTATTAAAGGAGAATTTCCATATGAGTTAGACTTAATAGGAGGGATATAAAACAAATTATTATTTCTAGTAGTTTGGAACAACTCCTTGGAACAAAAAAATCCAGGTTTGTAATAAATAATTCAGTTCAGTTTTAATGAGATTGTTCAGTACTTTGTGAAGAAAAATCATATCTGCATTTGTTCTCTGTTCAAGAGTTAGCAAACGGAAATTTTGTAAGATATCGACATAGTTAGTGTATGGTATATTAAATTTAAAGCAGAGTATGGTAACAAATTTTTTTCTGAATGGATTCAATTCTAGACTTAGTTTGGAATATTGTGGATTCCATATAGTGGTAGCGTATTCTAGTTGTGATCGCACTATAGAGGTGTATAACATAATTGCTGTTTCAATATTAGTGAAAGACTTAATAGATTTCAACACAAAACCTAATAATTTATACGCTTTTCTAGTTATGCTATCTATATGGCCAGTTAAAAGTGATTTAGGGTCGAAAACAATACCTAAATCACGAATACTGCTGTTCCTAGTTTGAGCTATGCTGTTTATGTTATAAGGATACATGATTGTGTTTATATTTCTGATAAAACTAACAACATAACATTTATTTAAATTTAAGGTAATATAGTTTGCACAGCAGTAACGGTATAGACGTGAAAAATCCTCCTGCTGTAAGATGCAATCCAAATTATTCTCGATAACCCTAAAAAACTTTAAATCATCTGCATACAAAAGAAATTTACTATTTTTGAAAACTTAAAATTGTGTTGATATTCAAATTGAAAAGTATGGGACCTAAATGAGATCCTTGAGGTACCCCAGAAGCAGTGTTCCCTCTGTTTTTTATTAGTGCTGCGCTGTCCAAAGTCTAGGGTGTGCAGAAAAAATAAGATTTAAAACAAACTGTGTAATTTTTTTATACTTTAGATTCAAACCATAATATCAAAGTAGCACGAAAAGCCCGGACATGAGAAGGTTGAAGGACTCAAAGATTAATGAACAGGTATGCCGATCTTTAAGCGATTTTATAAATAACACCACATCAGTAACACAAGCAGATGAAAAGTGGAACGTTTTAAAACGCCTTATCCAAAATACGAGCCAAAAGTACTTGAAGCACCAAAAAACATCAAAGAAAGAATGGATTACGAAAGAAATTCTTCAGTTAATCGAACTCTAAATCGCTTACGCTAATAACGTCGGACCGGCCATTACAAAAGACGAAGTTCAAAAAGCCGTAACATCAATGAAGAATGTGAAAGCAGCCGACCCATATAACATCCACTCTGAAATGATTCATTTATGTTGCAACTCGCACCCAGAATTATTGAACATCATCATTGATTTATTTAATCAAAGCTAAAATACGGGACAAATGCCAGCAGACTGGATGACGTCTATGTTACAATTCCCAATAAGCCATCTACGAAGAGATGCGACGAATATAGTCTGATCAACATAATGAACTACATTGTCAAGAAATTTTTGAAGATCATACATGCCAGGATCTATTCTGGCATGTATGATCATAGGTGTGAGGAATACATGTATGATCATAGCTGTGGCAGAGACACAGTTAGGGTTTCAGAAAGCGCTCGGAACGAGAAAAGCCATCTTGACACTCTAAGTCATGACACAGAGGTTTAGAGACATGGCACGAGATGTACACATTTGTTTCATTGACTTTGCCAAAGCGTTTGACACTGTACAACATGATACATTGATTCGTATCAACATAAGGTTCTGTACTATCTCCAATCTTGTTCAAAATATACTCTGAGACAATTTTCCAAGAAACATTAAACGCAAACGAAGGTATTAAGATGAATGGCGAAAACATCAATAACATACGATACGCTGATGATACCATTATAGTAGCAAACACCTTGGAGGGCCTACAGAGTATAATGAACAAGGTCAAAACAACAAGCGAACGGTATGGACTCAGATTATACACCTCAAACACAAAATACATGGTAATATTTAAAAACGAGGGCCCACACCAAGATACACTAATACAGTGGAAACTGTTTATTATGACTCCGGCTATACTGACCAACCGCTTAATATGAAGTAATTGCAGTGTGAAGTTTGGTTTTCATATTAAATTCTTTATAGCAAAGTAGCAAAGTTCCGATATATTGACTTTTTACGACGTTTAAAATGACATGTCGCTTATTATGACTTGTTTTTAAGAAATTATGTCCGGCTATAGTGACCGTCCCCACCCAAAACATCCCTGCAACGAAATTTGGTGAGTACGTTGCTCGTTCTTGTTTTGATTTTCGCTGATGAATTGATAGTTCATTGATATGTAATTAATATGATAGGTTTTTGTTGAGTGCCACAAAGGTGGACTGAAAGCTATAGAATAACTGACAAATTTCATACGAGATTTGTTTTTGGTAGTCCTAAAAAGACTCATTAGTATTATAGAGTTCTGGAAAGGTTGAGTATATTTATATATTCAAGCTTTGTTCCGTCTTTATTAAGTTTATCTGATTATCTATAATGTTGTATGGTTTTACCATTTCAAAATTTATCATTTATATCAATAACCTGCTAAGTTCATGTCTCTCTCACAAAATGTCAAAATTAAAAACATCTAACCCTAATCAACACATGGGTTTTCAAGTGAGTGATTTACAAAATATTGTTCATGGAAGCAAAGCTGTGCTGATGAGAGATAAATCTCGAAACGCGTCCACAGATGGCTATCCACTCAAGGTATCGGAAAGACATGATCTTAAAAATCAATGTTATTTTTATGGTTTTTGTTGAGTGCCACAAAGGTGGACTGAAAGCTATAGAATAAAAAGACTCATTAGTATTATAGAGTTCCGGAAAGGTTGAGTATATTTATATATTCAAGCTTTGTTCCGTCTTTATTAAGTTTATCTGATTATCTATAATGTTGTATGGTTTTACCAATTCAAAATTAATAATAAAGTTAATTTTTTAAGACTATGCTTTGTATGATGTCCGCTTACTATGACATGTTTATCACTTTCCTTCGATGTCATTATAAGCGGATTCTACTGTACTTGACAATGAACACGTTGAGAGAGTAGAGAAATATGTCTACCTTGGTACCCTCATAAATGACGACTGGGATTACTCCAAAGAAATTTGTGCAAGAATAGAACTGCATCTGCATCAACATCTTCTTTCCACACACTTAAGAAAAAGTTCTACTTCAGCGGCTTGTCACTTCCCTTTAAAATATGGCGTGGAGGCCTGAACGTTGACATAGGCGACGCAAAATAGGCTGGAGTCTTTCGAGTTTAAGATATATTGACACATCTAGCGCATATCATGGATCCATCATATCCCAAATGCAGAAGTATTCCAATAAATCGGTAAAAAAAAGGACTGCTCAACATCGTCAAAGAAATAAAGCTGCAATACTTAGGGCATACAATGCGAAATGACAAATATCGCATATTACAATTAGTCATGCAAGGAAGAGTAGATGGGAGAAGAGAACCAGCAGACTACGCAACTCCTCGCTTAAGTACTTACGCCAATGGTTCGGCCCTACACCAATTCAACTGTTCACTCACCAATTCAACTATCAAGCAGTTGATAAAGCCAAGATTTCCATGCTAATCGCCAACATCCGAAATGGATAGGGCACTCTAAGAAGAAGATAATATCAAATAGTAAAAGTAATAGTTAATAGCAAAAGAATAGTTTTGAATGTTTCCAATGAAACTTAATTTTTTTTAGCTTCTTGAACTAACCCACTCTTTATAAATTTCTTCGGTGTTAATTGTTTGCCCATTTGATAAATTAAAGTAATTTTATTCTCATTAGATCACTTTAGATTTATTTCTCTTAAGAGTCGCATGTATCGCGCGGCGTTGTATGGCGCCACATGAAGAGGATGAAAGCTACAGGAGAAGATGACATACCAGTGGATTTGCTGAAGGAAATGGAGGTTTGAAAGCGTTTGCACAACTCATCAACAAAATCTACGAAACTGGGGAATGGCCTAAAGACTTTTTGGATTTAGAAAAGAAACAGCAAGCCAAGAAATGTAGTGATTACAGAACAATTAGTTTGATCTCACACGTGGCGAAGATCATTGCAAAAATACTCAATGGACGGATAGAACATAAAATCGAAGAAGTAATGGAAGATGATCAGTTTGGATTTAGGAAAAGAAAAGGAACCAGGGACGCCATAGGCATGATGAGAATATTGTCGGAGAGAGTTTTGACTGTTAACGAAGAAGTCTGCGTGTGTTTTGTAGATTGGCAGAAGGCCTTCGATAGAGTTAACTGGACAAATTTGATGAATATTCTTAAGGAGATTGGTGTCAACTGGAGAGACCGGAGACTAATTTGCAATGGCTTGGATTTTTTGTGTACAATAAATAGATGTTTTTTTACAAAAAATATTTGCAAAAATACAAAATTCGGTTTATTCATACAAAAAGAGATTACTTCATACAAAAAAAGGTTACTTCGTCCAAAATAACAGCCTTGGATTTTTTGCGTATAATAAATATATGCTTTTTTACAAATAATATCTGGAAAAATACAAAATTCGGTTTATTCATACAAAAAACGATTACTTCATCCAAAAAAGGTTACTTCGTCCAAAATAAAATATAACACCCAATGATCGAATGAATCTTACAAATAATAATGGTTTAGTACAATAATTGATAGATTTGTACAAAATAAAATCAATTCACCCAAAAAAAGGTTTAACTGTACGAAATAGGTTGATCCATCCAGAATTTGATTACTCGTTACAAACAATTTTTTTATACAAAATACAACTATATCTTCACAATAAACGAATTTTACAACAAGGACTTGATTCCTTCAAATTTTATTACTAACTAACGCGGCGTGTAACGAAAGAGAAAGAGCGCAAACACATCAGTCTTACGACCAGAAGCACTGTATGCCACGGAGTGTCTTTTCTTGAACCGAAAAGGTCTGGTAGAGAAATTGGAAATCAGAGAGAGGAGAATCATCAGGAAGATCCTAGGCATTCCCGGTAAAGGAAGATGGGGAATTCCGAAGACGACATAACTCTGAGCTCTACGAACATATTGAGAGACTCTCTGACTGTGCAAGGAAAAGAAGGGTAGCTTTCTATGGCCACGTTGCAAGATTGACTCCAAACCGACTAACAGTCTGTTCATATTCTGGTAAAACAAGAAGGAAAAAGTACCTCTTGGTTGACAGAAACCGAGAAGGATATTAAAGAAGTGGGAATAACAGATCTCCAAAACAGAGAGTCTTCTGTGAGATGCATCCTGAAGGAACTCCGTGGATTTCAGGAAAAACACTGAAATAAGTCCGTGGATTTCAGAAAAAAACCCGAAGGAAAGGTACCCTCTGGAAAGAAGAGGGAAAGAAGCTAAACCGGCAGAAGATGCGACAATACGGGGCAAAGATCAAAGCCCAAAGCCAAAGTAGGGCTATTGGAAACAAGAAGAAGAAGAAGAAGATAAATGCGTTATATATAAGAAGCACTATATATACTATATCTAAGCAGATAGAATAATACAATTTATTTCCGAGCTAATCCACTCATCAATAAGGTGAACAGTTCTTTCCTTTCAGTATTTTTATGCATATAATAAAAGTACGAAGATTATTAAATACTTAGTTTAAATACTTATTTTACTTTTTTTTTTTGGTCTTGACCGTTCCCGTTACTTGCTTTGACGCAGCGAACGGCTCACACCACGCTTCTTCAGCGGGGTGTGCCAAAGAGTAACAGAAGGTTTCCGTGTAATTCTAGCTACTGACAGATTTGAAGATATCGTAGAGATAAACTCCTACTTTCAATTCTATTATTAAATACACTCGTAAATTTGCATTTTGCACTTATTAAGTAAAATAAAAAAGCTTTTTTAGGTGAATTTCGAATATGTTGAACGATTCAATCGATTATTGTAAGGAAAAATCATAGTTTGTAAGAAAAAATCAATTATTGGATGATTACATTTTATTTTGGATGAATTAACCTTTTTTTGGATGAAGTAATTTATTTTGTACGAAGTAACCGAATTTTAGATTGTTTGTTGATCATAGTAATATGTTGCTGGTTACAATAATATATTAGTTAATCTAATATTCCCAATTTCGAAGACGAAATCAACTTCTTGTACTTAAATAAAATAAATTTATCTGCGCAAATTTTAAAATGTCACGAAAACTACTGCGCATGTGCGCACCCGCGCAGCTTACAGGGAACATTGCCCAGAAGTTACATAAATTTGCCTAGAATGCCTAGATTGAAATCCATTGCAGACAACAAATTGAGATCTATTTTTAATGTATGATTCGATCCATCTTAGAAGTGATCCATGAATACCACAGTAAGAAAGTTTATGCAACAATAAGTTATGTTGAAAACCTTGTACCTTGTAAATGTTGTACCTTGTCGAAAGCTTTACTGAAGTCAGTGTAGATTACATCAATTTGTTCACGAACATCCATTATGCTACTTAAAAATTCAGTAAATGGAATTAGGTTATTCAGGACTGATTTGCCTGGACAGAAACCAGTTTGTTCAGGAATGATTATATTATTGACATCATCTTTTATTTCATGAATTATTAATGACTCGAAAATAGACAAAATAGATATTGGTCTGTAGTTTGAAATATCACACCTGTTGCCCGATTTAAAAATTGGTGTTATAAATGACGTTTTCCAGGCAGTGGGAAACAACCCCAAATTCAAAGATTGGTTAAAAATTATGAGTAGTGGTTCAGTAATGGGCACATGTTTTAAAGAATTTGGGATGTATTCTATCTGGTCCACATCCTTTATTATTATTATCCTCGGATTGCACCCAAAGTGGATGGCGCTAAGTTTTCATGGTTTTCAAATCTTTTTCTTCTTCTTGGCCCAGATTTCCCGTATTTTCTGTGAGTGTGCCTGTTTTCTTTCTTTGGTCCAGGAGGTTCCAGTCTTTTTCTTGGTCTCCTTCACTTCCCACTGGTGTATTTGATGTCTGAGAGTCGTTCTGTCCGGAGTATCTGTGATGTTTGCTGCTTCTAGGTCTTGTGTTACTTGTTTCATCCACTTGGTACTGACTTTACGTTTCTGTAGGAAGTTCAGCATCTGTTTAGTTAGTCTGGTCTCCGGGAGTCTTGAGATGTGTCCGTAGAATCTAAGTCTGCGTTTTCTGGTGTGGTTCTCTATGTTAGATAGTTTTTCCGTGGTTTCTATTGATTGTAGTCTATATCCTTCATCTGTGAGTTTTGGTCCAATAATTTTTCTGATGATTCGCATCATTTACATCCTTTATTAATATTTATATTTTCAAGTTCAGTTAATATTTTTGTTTTACTGAGATATAAAGAGCTTAAATTTACAGTGGCCAAAATATGATCAGCTTCGGTTGGTAAACTGTTAATAACAGTATTATTAGTGCAGTAAACTGAGTCAAAATGATCAGCAAACAAGTTACAAATTTTAGCACCTGAAGAGGCTTCTATGTTATTGTAAATTAAACTATTTGGAATACCATTATTATTCTTTATAGTATTGATATATTTATAGTATTGATATGAAATTGATTATGAAATGCATTATGAAATGTCGTACAACCCCCGCCCCGAAATATGCATTATATAATATAAATATTTTATTGAAATAAGTAGAAATGAGGAGAGACGATTCTCTTCAAGAGAGCATGGTAGATAGACGTGCAGTTTAGGAACCCTTGTGTTCAGTTTTAAAAATTAAATTGGCGCATTTCCGTTATATTTTCTTCAAAACCCCTCCCCCACCCACCGAAACTTAAAAATGTTTTTAAAAAGCAAGTTTTCCTTATTATTATTATACTGTATTCTGCCTAGTGGCAGGTCCTTGTCTTTGTACGGAGAATTTCTGCCTCCAATGTTCCCTGTCCTCAGCTTCTTCTTTTAGCCTGCTGTATCTCCTCCTTTCTTTCATGTCATCCAGATGTTGTATTCTTTTTCTTCCTCGACCTGCAGTTCCTTTAATCTTCCCTTCAATGACGTCATGTATGAGCCCCTCATATCTAATTATATGTCCGATCCAGTTGGCCTTCCTCTGGAGAATTGTATTTAGAATAATTCTCTTTTCTCCTACCCTTCTTAGTACCTCCTCGTTTGTCACCCTATCTGTCCACTTGATCTTTTCTATTCTCCTCCAACACCACATTCAAAACTTTCGAGGTATTTTTTCTCCCTTTTCCTCATGGTCCACGTCTCTGCTCCGTACAGTGCAATGCTCCAGATGTAGCACTTCACCAGTTTCTTCCTTAGTTCCAAGCTCAACTTGCTTGTCAGTAGAGTCCTCTTCTTGTTGAATGTAGCTTTGGCCATGGCGATTCTTGATCGAATTTCATTTGTGCAGTATGCATCCTTTGTCAACAGGCTTCCCAACTACTTGCACTGTTTTACATTCTCCAGTTCTTGATTGTCAACTGTTATCTTCAAAGGTTTTTCCCTTTTTGATATCCTCATCACTTTACATTTTTCCTTGTTAAGTTCCATGCCATATTTCCTTCCAGTTTCCACCAGCCAGTTCATCATGTGTTGTAGTTGTCTTTGGTTCTTGGCGAGTACTACCAGGTCATCTGCATATTTGATGGTGTTGATGAGGCGTCCCCCTATCTTGAAATTTCCAAATCCTTTCAAAGCTTCTCTCACCAGCCATTCACCATACAAATTGAAGAGACTCGGCAATAGACAACATCCTTGTCTGACTCCTCTTCCTATTTCTACCCTGTTTGTTTCTCCTTAGTATAATTGTACTTTTACTCTTTGTCTCATGTACAGATTGCAAATTAATCTCTGGTCTCTCCAGTTGACACCAATCTCCTTAAGAATATTCTCTGAAAGTAAAGCTGAATCAAATACATGGCCGCACTTGAGTAATTACTTTATATTCCAATCAAAACTTGGAGATTAGAAGTTGATTTATGAATGCAAATTTCGTTTGTACAATAAAGGCTCACATGTCTAGTCTTAATAATCATAAACAACATGTGAAAAGGACGAATGCATCCAAATATATACAGTTTGAAGAAAAAGTAAAAGCAGCGTCAACTCGGGTACAGACCAAGCAGGTCCACAATTGACCAACTATTCACCGTACAAGAAATGTTCAAATGCACTATGTAAAACAAATGCACAATGCTGTGTACAACATATTTGTGGACTTCAAACAAGCTTACGATTCGGTCAATCGCACCAAGTTGTACACGACTCTTAAGGAACTCGACAAACCAGGGAAACTGGCAAGACTTGTATACATGACCATGGAACAGTGTACGGCATAAGTGCGCATACAAGGACAACTAACTGAAGAACTCACATACGCGCAAGGACTGAAGCAGGGAGATGGATTAGCACCGACCCTCTTCAACCTGGCGCTAAAACGGGTAGTCAGAAAATCCGGTATCGGCAGAAACAACTTACTCACTAACAAAGCTGTTCTGCTAGCGGCAGACTCCGATGATATCAACATCATTAGCCGAACCAAAGCCGCAGAAGAAAAAGCGTACACCCAAATGAACGAGGAGACTCGGCGATAGACAACAACCTTGTCTGACTCCTCTTCCTATTTCTACGCTGTTTGTTTCTCCGTAGTTCAATTGTACTTTTACTCTTTGTCTCATGTACAGATTGCAAATTAGTCTCCGGTCTCTCCAGTTGACACCAATCTCCTTAAGAATATTCATCAATTTTGTCCAGTCAACTCTATCGAAGGCCTTCTGCCAATCTACAAAACACACGACTTCCTTGTTAACAGTCAAAACTCTCTCCGACAATATCCTCACCATGCCTATGGCGGCCCTGGTTCCTTTTCTTTTCCTAAATCCAAACTGATAATCTTCCATTACTTCTTCGATTTTATGTTCTATTTATATGTTCTATTCCATTGAGTATTTTTGCAATGATCTTCGCCACGTGTAAGATCAAACTAATTGTTCTGTAATCACTACATTTCTTGGCTTGCTGTTTCTTTTATAGAGCAACCATTGTGACATCTAAAAAGTTTTTAGGCCATTCCCCAGTTTCATAGATTTTGTTGATGAGTTGTGTCAACGCTTTCAAACCTCCATCTCCGATTTCCTTCAGCAAATCCACTGGTATGTCGTCTTCTCCTGTAGCTTTCCTCCTCTTCATGTCCTTAATTGCCATCTCTACTTCTGTTTTAAATATGCTGGGCCCTTTTTCGTCTTCATCAACCGCCTCCTCTGTTTCTACTTTAATTACTTGCGGGCGGTGTTTCTTATCGTAGAGTTCTTTTACGTATTCCTCCCATATTTTCAGCATCTCCCCTTCTGTTTCCATTTGTCCTTTAGAGTTTTCTATTCCGAAGTTCCTTACTCCTTTATTCTCACTCCCTCCCAACTCCTTCGTTTTCTGATACATCAGGTCGTACCTTCCTCTCCTTTGTAGTTCCTCTATTTCTTCACACATTTCTTCTAGGTATTTTTCCTTCGCTTTGCTTCTCTCCTGAGTGCATTGTTAAGTTTTCATTGTTAAACCTCCTTTCCTGCATCTTCTCCAGGATCTCATTGGTGATCCAGAGTTTCCTCGCTCTTTTTGCTTCCCTCCCGACTTTACTCTAAAGTATTCAACAAGGCCAGTTTAATATTTCTCCACTGTTCTTCTGCACTTGCACTTACATTTTCCTCTCTCAATTCACTAAAGACATTCTCTAAGGATTCTCTTACTGCCTCATTCTTCTCTCTTAGCTTATCCAAGTCCCATCTCTGCTTTCTCTTCCCACACTGTCTGATCCTCTTCAACCTTGTACTGATGTCTGCAACCAGAAGGTTGTGATCTGAATCTATATCGGCAGCTGGCATAGTCTTGGTGTCTTTCACACTGCCCCTAAACCTCTGCTTTACAAGTATGAAATCTATCTGATACCTACTAATGTCAGCTGGGCTCTTCCATGTGTATAATTTATTCTTCCTTTTCTTAAACCAAGTGTTCATCACTACCAAATTGTTACGCTGACAGAATTCCACTAGCATCCCTCCTCTATCATTTCTTCTACCTAAACCATATTGTCCCACGATGTTTGCTTCACTACCTTGTCCTACCACACTATTCCAGTTACCCATTATTATGGTGTTTATTTTTCCTCTGCCTTCAGAGTGGATGATGTCCTCTATTTCATCGTATATTTTCTCCACTTCTTCATCATCATGATCTGATGTTGGCATGTACACTTGAATTATCAGAATAGCTACTGGTTCTGCACTTATTTTCACAAACATTAGACGATCACTATGAAACACCATTTTAGTCACGCTTTGCACTAATTGATTTCCCATCACTATTGCTACTGTGAGTGAGTAAGACATTGGGTAATTACCTGACACTATTTCACCACTACCTGTCCACCTCACTTCACTTAAACCCATTATGTTCACTTTACATTTATCCATTTCTCTTTTCAGATTTTCCAGTTTCCCTGCTCTTCTAAGTGTTCTTACGTTCCATGTCCCGATCCTGAAATTAAAATGTCCACCTCTTTTGATGACTCTCCCCGAAGTACTCCCCACCCGGAAATCCGAAAGGGGGAGTATTTTACCTTCGGAATTCATTACTCCAGGAACTGCCATCGTCATTCTCCGTCTTCCGACGTTCAGGAAATATAATAATGTGGTAGTCTTTCCATTTCCTTTCCACATCGCAGTATCACGGCCGAGGAACCAGACTATGATTGGTTTCGCCCATGACTCAGTGCATCAAGTCAATACTAGTGCCCACTGCTACCAGCGTACCACCGTAGGGGGGTCTCTTCCGCCAGATCTGCCATACCGATGATCTTCATCTCTGCCTTCACTGCCGTTGAGTATCATCGTACGGGTAGTAAGTCCGTACGGCAGCAGATGTTTTGCTGTGGTTGGTATTATTATTTACTCCTTTTTTCCCATTTTTTCGGGGGAGCAAAATTAAAAATCTGGCACATGCCAGAATTTCATGGCCTAATTCCAATTTTTCCTACCGCCCCTTATATCGCTTCCGGGCTAACTAGTGACCCCCCAAAACGATGTCATCACCTACTGGGAGCGATATCGCTCACTTTGAGAAACGCTGATTTACATGATCAGATTCTATAAATTTCATTAAAATCGTCCAATAAATACTTGGTGTTTTTTGTTTTTTTTTTAATGAGTTAATGAGCAGTATATAATGAGTTTTAAATAATTATAAATATAATAAATATATAATATATAATAAATATATAATATTTAATAAATCTAATAATTAGATATAAAGTATGTTTTACAGTCGCGGTTAAAATTAAGGTTTAATTCTCGAATTTATATCCTCGCGCTGGTGCGCTCGATTTCATTTTTGTGCATTTCCTTAAAATCAATAGGAACACATGGTTGCCTACATTTATTTGGTAGAATCAAATTTCTTTTTTTCAGTAAATTTGTTTCGTTTCTTTAATATACATTTTACATAAATCTTGCCAAAAATAATAAAACCAATAACACAAATAATACAATCTATCTTTGTATAATATTTGAATTAATAAGTTCAAATTTATTTTTCATTTTTATGTTGGTATTGAATGAACTGCTTCCACGTGATCAAAATAAGTCATAATCCGATATGTTTGTAAATTAACCTGGAAATATCTATAATAAGTTCAATAAATTTTAGTGAAGGTGTTATTGTATTTTAATCTTTCAATTTTTTCAATTCAAAGTAATCATGGGAAAATCAGTACCGGATAGGTAAGATGTTATTTTATATCACGTCCATATTATGTCAACAATAACAAATATATTGAATATTAATTTGGTTCTATTTCATATGGTTCTCACATTTGGTTCTATCTCTTTATATACTTCTTGCTAGGAACTGTTAGACATTGAGAGAAGGACAGTAGACATTTCTAGGCAATGAGAGAAATAGAGTAATTCATTCAGTACCAAACTGCCTTTACTACTGATCCTTTATTTTTAAATAAAATTTTCTATATTGTATTATGTTACCTGTTCTATAATTTGTCTGACTGTGAGACTCATCATGCATATGGTCAGTATACTGCCCAAAGTGACCAAGTCAAATATATATATATATATATATATATATATATATATATATATATATATATATATATATATATATATATGTGTATATATATATATATATATATATATATATATATATATATATGTACATATATAACTTTGTCATAATCTTCTAGCGTGGGCCAAAAGTGACCAAGTCTTCTAGATCAAAATCGGTACAGTTATTTTTAATAATTGCCAATTTTTGCTTGTTCACTTTGGGCAGTACACCCATGATATGTTTCAATTGTCATGCATTCTACAAATAAATAACTAGCCAAAGGATAACTTGTCATCAACTGCAGGCTGCAGTCTGAGAGACCTAATCAGTAGAAATGTATCAAACATTTTTCTCAGATTGTTAAAACCCAAACATACAAATTTTGTAGATTTGGTAATAATCGAATTTACGTTTGTTGAGATAGGGTACAGTCAGGGGAGGTTTTAGACTTGATAAGGCTCTAATCTATTTGAGATATGGGACCCGTTTGTCAGTGCCAAATATGATTTTCGGATACCTATAGGGGTATTTTTGGGGCCATGAGAAACTTGGGGCCCTAAGCTATAGCTTGTTTAGCTTATATGAAAACCTGCCCCTGGGTACAGTCTATCATTTCAGACGCTGAATTGTTGTTATGTGCTATAATCTGGTTTGCTTAAGATGTTCCCAAGAAATATTTGAATGCCTGGAATTGCATGTTTGAATTATGTATTGAACACATAAGAATAGTTTTTCACATTTGCTTTAGAATGGATCTATAAAATTTAAAATTAAGAAATCTTCTTTCGCTCTCTACCTAGTATAACTAGTTTCCAGTGGAGGGCGCTCATATGTATTATCCACATACAAATTTCCAAATACTTTCTTAAAATGTTTCAAGACAGACAAGACTAGACAGGCAAGACTAGACAGGCAAGAGTAGACAGACAAGACTAGACAAACAAGACTAGACAGACAAGACTAAACAAACAAGACTAGACAGACAAGACTAGACAGACAAGACTAAACAGACAAGACTAGACATACAAGACTAGACAGACAAGACTAGACAGACAAGACTAGACAGACAAGACTAGACAGACAAGACTAGACAGACAAGACTAGACAGACAAGACTAGACAGACAAGACTAGACAGACAAGACTAGACAGACAAGACTAGACAGACAAGACTAGACAGACAAGACTAGACAGACAAGACTAGACAGACTAGACAGACAAGACTAGACAGACAAGACTAGACAGACAAGACTAGACAGACAAGACTAGACAGACAAGACTAGACAGACAAGACTAGGCAGACAAGACTAGACAGACAAGACTAGACAGACAAGACTAGACAGACAAGACTAGACAGACAAGACCAGACAAACAAGACTAGACAGACAAGACTAGACAGACAAGGCTAGACAGACAAGACTAGACAGACAAGACTAAACAGATAATACTAGCCAGACAAGACTAGACATAGACAAAAAATCCAAGTGACAAATATCCGACCATCCTACGGAGAAAGTCAAATGGCAACTGTAACTATGGTCAAAAACCAAGCTGCAAAACTTGTAGAAATTGGTAAGATAAGAGTGGGAATAGTAGAATTCCGAATTTGTGAATGCCAACACCCATTCCAAGGTTAAACTGAGGCGAGACTACAGAAAGCTTCGAAATAAAAACTGGAGTGAGACAAGGAGATGGACTTTCCCCACTTCTCTTCAACTGTGACCTTGAAAAGGTTATGCGAGAATGGCGCAAGTGGTATCTACCTTGGACGTAAGAACGATAGACTGGTTGTAGATAGACTAGAGATGGCAACAATGCAGGTAAAATGCCTCCGAAAGCAGGATGCCAAAGTGGGTCTTCAAGTGTCGCTGAAGAAAACGGATTTTTTCACCAACATCAAAGAAGCAAACAGAGAGATGTTACTAGAGCAGGGAAACATCAAGAGGACTGAGAAATTTAAGTATCTCGGCGAATAGATTGAACCCAACTTATCAGAAAGAGCATCATTATCCATAAGAGTCAAGAAGTTAGAACTAGCCTATCGACTGACTAAGAACACCTACAACAAGAAATTCCTATCACGCAACCTGAAACTTAAGCACTACACAACAGTCTTACGATCAGAAGCCCTGTATGCCATGGAATGTGTTTCCTTAAACCGAAGAGGTCTGGTAGAGAAATCAGAGAGAGAAATATGTCCGGTAAAGGAAGATGGTGAATTCCGTAGGCGACATCACTCTGAGCTCTACGAACATATTGGAGGCTCTCTGACTGTGCAAGGAATAGAAGGGTAGCTTTTTGTGGCCACTTTGCAAGATTGCCTCCAAACCGACTAACCAACCGTCTGTTCACCTTCTGGAAAAACAAGAGGGTTCGTACCACTTGGTTGACGAGAAGGATATTAAGGAACTGGGAATAACAGATCTCCAAAACAGATAGTCTGTCAGACGCACCCTGAAAGAAGTCCGTGGATTTCAGGAAAAACCCCGAAGGAAAGGTTCCCCCTGGACAGAAGAGAGAAAGGAGTTACATCGGCAGAAGATGCGACAATACTAGGCAAAGATGAAAGCCCAATTGTAGAACAAGCGTGGTCCAAAGTGGGCCTTTTCGAAACAATAAGGAGAAGAAGAAGACTGCAAAGAACCGGATCGACAGAAACTGTGCCTAAGATGTGCTCAAGATGGACACAAGGCTAAGGAATGCGATAAAAAAATCTTACTGCCCAATTTGCTACCAGACCGGGCATCGAGGAGATTCTGGAATGTTTCCCAAGTTCAGAAAAGCGCTAGAAGAAGCTAGGAGAGCAAGTGCACAAAACTACGTCCGTAAGTCGGTGTCGGAAACAAGGCGGGAACACCATAAACCATAAAAATGCGTAGTATAATTCAAATCAACCTAATGAGATGTAACCGATGATAACCTCGTCGCTACCGCAATGGTAAATCAGACAGACATAATTTTAGTAAGTGAACCGAACAAAAAATGGTCAGTAACGGACACTGGTTCATAGTTTGGCAGAAAAGATACAGCAATCAGGATCATGAAGACGAAAATACCAATAAGATACGGCAGCGGGTCAGTGTTCTTCTTGGTAGAAATTGACCACTACATCCTATATAGCTTCCTATATTACTTCTTGCCAAACCAACAGGTAGACCGGTTTTCAGTGGAACTGGGGGCACTAAGTCAAGGCATAAGACGCCAAAATAATAAATCCAAAATTATAGGCGACTTGAATGCAAAATCCACCTACTGGGGATGTCGCCGAACAGACAACAGAGGTGACCTAGTTACGGATTGGGCAGCCGAACAGGATCTCGTTCTGCTGAACCATGCCAAACAGCACACATTTACAAGAGGAAACTCATCTTGTATAATAGACCTAACCTTCTGTTCACATAACTTGGCCAAAAATATACAAGACTGGACGGTTCTTAACAAGGAAACACTGAGCGACCACATATATTTTGCCATATAAGATAGAAGCAAACCCACCAAGAAATTCTACACTCCAGAGAAAATGAAATGGTTGGAGTATATAAAACCTCGATGAAGCAGCAATGACAAACAACCTTGCAGAGCAAATTCTAGGCACTGAAACGAGAAATGCTGAGACACTTAAGGCCGATTCTCATATACGCGACACTCATCTACGCGACGTTGCGCAATGAACTGTCGCGAATTGTCACGTCGCTGCTAGGTATTCTCATATATGCGACACTCAGTTACGCGATTGATTGCTGCAAATGTCAAATCTGTAGTTTCTCTACATTTCAGATTAAGTTATATTTTCAAAATGTCAAGTTCGTCAAGTTCCGATGATGTTTTTTTCGTCTTAGCCATGTGTACTCAAGTAGTGAGTGCTGCGTGTAACTCCATGTTACCGAATAAAAGAGGACCAACCAAGAGGAAGTATACTGGTGGACCAACGAGATATGTGACATGAGGGCCTTATGCGCCTCAGTCAGAAGAAAACTCCAACGGCGGAAAAAAAGATGAGCACGACACGCTCAAAACACTAATGGACACCTATAAAAAAAAGAGTTACGACAAGCAATAAGCAAGGCGAAACACGCCCACTGGGAAAAAATGGTGGAATACCTAGACCCAAACATATGGGGAGATGCCTTTAGCTATGTAAAAAGAAACTCAAAGCTCATTCCTTTAATACACAACTGCCTATGGAAGACCTCAAATGAGTGGTGGATGTACGTTTCCCAGAACACGAACCCTTTGTCTGGGAGCAGTCAGAGGTAAAGGATATACCATTATTTACATAGGAGGAGCTCGCCACAGCAGAAAAGCGGATTTACATCAGTTAACAAAAATTGTAGCTCGCCACCACCCACAATTTGTATTGGAGACAATGAACTCTGAACTAATTGCTGGAAATTTCCCAAATAAATGGAAAAGAGCAAGGGTAGTCCTGTTAAGCAAGGGCAATAAACCAATGGTCGAACTAACTACATATCAATTTTTGTCTTTGCCGTTGTGCAGCCTAGACACACCGAGAAAACTCTTAGAACAACTGCTGCTGGGCAGTCTAAAAAGAGAACTTGAAACTGGAACCGGGTTGTCTGAAAGACAATACGGCTTCATAGAGGGCAGATCCAGAATCAGTACGATAAATGCTGCATTGATTCGGAGTTTGAGTCGAGAGTTCGAGTAAGTAAGACGTGCGAGTGTTGGACAGAAAGTTTAGTTGAGATTATAACCAGCCCTACGACAGAAGGGGCCACGAAAACCCCAAAAAGCAAAATAATCATACCAGGAGAACAGGAAAGAGAAAAGGGGGCTGGGTGCAAGGAAACAGAAAGAAGAAGGAAAAAAGCAAAGATAACGGTAGCAACATAAAAAGCAAAAGAAAAAAAAAGAAAGGATAACATGGAGTATAGTGAGAAGGAACGCAGTTCCGATAGTGAACAAGCCAACCCATTCCAATCTAAATGCTGCATTAAAACTGGCCGAGGAGACAAGATAAGGCACCAAAAGGACGAGAAAGATTAATCACATTAATCACCTTCGACGTGCGAAATGTTTTTAATAGTGCAAACTGGAAAATTATAATGCATGAAATGACAAGAAGAGGCCTCATTATATACTACGCATTCTGAAGAGCTACCTCGGTGAGAGGGAACTAAGTAATTCTGCCCCGCAGGGTTCAGATATGGGTCCAAATCTGTGGAACATCGTATATGACGGTGTCCAATACTCAGAGTCCCACACTTATTGGCATCGCCGACGACCTGACGCTTATAGTCTCAGCTAGAACGGAAACCATATAATGCAAAGTGCAAACCGCGTAATAAACTAGTAACAGAGTGGATAACAACCAATAACTGAACGATTGCACCGGAAAAGTCCGAAGCTGTGTTTCCTACTGGGCTTCGGAGATTAAAGCCAATAAATTTCCAAATACAAGAGTCCCGCGTAGTCCCGAAGGATGAAATCACATACCTTGGAGTAGTAGTCGATAAAAGACTTTCCTTCGTCCCACACCTCACGAAGGCAGAAGGTAGTAGGAAGGTAGCCGCAGCGCTGCACAAAATTATCCCCAATGTAGGTGGCCCAAGATGCCACAAACGCAGACTCCTTAGCATGATGATACAATCCTCCATGCTTTATGCCGCCCCAACGTGGGCTAAAATCATAGATATGGAAAGGGATGTTAAGAAGCTAGCAGTATAAAGGAAGGAATTAGGGTCTGTGGCGCATATAAAACTATTTCCCGAGAAGCCGCCCTAGTAATCGCGGGCATATCTCTCATAGACCTCTTAGTAAAAGAGAGAGCTGAATTATACGTGAATGGTAGTAACAGGCAAGCAAGAAAAACAGCTAGAAAGAACCTGCTAGAGGAATGGCAAAGAAGATGACGGGCGTCGGACAAAGGCGAATGGACACAGCTGGTCATACCAGATATCTTGACGTGGCTGAACAGGAAGCACGGTGCGACAAACTATCATCTAACACAATTCCTCTCAGATCACGGCTGCTTCCGTGATTACCTGCATCAAATTCGAGCCGCCGCCGACAACCTTTGCGAATATTGTGGCGAGATAGACTCGGTGCGCCACACCATATTTGACTGCTATAGATAGGACTTTGAAAGAGAAAAACAAACAGTTAGTGTGCAGATGCCGTTCGAACCAGGAACGATTATGAGTTACATGATGGATAACAAAACAAATTGGGAGAGGACCGACAAGTCAAAAATATTATGTCCTCCAAAGAAGATGACGAAACTGAAAATGTGTTGAATTGGCTGATTGGCTGAAACATCAAAGAAACAACCGAATAGTGCAACCAATTTAAATCCCCAACAAAAAAACCTAATTAAATTTACAACCATCATTCTGAAGATATGCTAAAGATATGCGGTCCCGGAATGATTGGTGGCGTTCCCAAGGGCCACTTGTCTGCATAGCTCCCAGCTGCCAGCTACGCCCAAAAAAAAGAGACAAGACTAGACAGACAAGACTAGACAGACAAGAGTAGACAGACAAGCCTAGACAGACAAGACTAGAGAGACAAGACTAGACAGACAAGACTAGATAGACAAAACTAGATAGACAAGACTAGACAGTCAAGACTAGACAGACAAGACTAGACAGACAAGACTAGACAGACAAGACTAGACAGACAAGACTAGACAGACAAGACTAGACAGACAAGACTAGACAGACAAGACTAGACAGACAAGACTAGACAGACAAGACTAGACAGACAGGACTAGACAGACAAGACTAGACAGACAAGACTAGACAGACAAGACTAGACAGACAAGATTAGACAGACAAGACTAGACAGACAAGACTAGACAGACAAGACTCGACAGACAAGACTAGACAGACAAGACTAGACAGACAAGACTAGACAGACAAGACTAGACAGACAAGACTAGACAGACAAGACTAAATAGACAAGACAGTTTTACAAATTATTTGTTGCAAGTAATTTAATGTCGTTCGTACTTTAAAATGTACAAAACAGAAA
>OX155910.1:0-18909 GCA_944588485.1 Phosphuga atrata
AAATAAAAAAAAATCTTGCTCCATTAGCATGTAGTGTCCGAATTAATCATCCATAATTTACATCTCGACAAATATGAATTACTCTATTGAAAGCTAAGTCAATATTAGCAGTATAATGTATTGCTAAAAAGATTCCTGTAACAATTTGAATAATTAAGCAAAGTCCTAAAAGAGAACCAAAATTTCATCAGGCTGAAATATTTGAGGGGGTAGGGTAATCAATAAGTGAATTATTAATAATTTTAAGTAATGGTGATTTTAATCGTAATGGTGTTTTCATTAAATTTTTTGTCGTAAAGGTCCATAAGAAATACTAGTAATTTTAACTACTGCAATTAGTGTGATAAATAAATAAATAATTATTATAATTAAGATTATTCTTGAAGGGAAATTAAAAAATTTTCTTAAGCTAAGAAATATTTCTTCATTTATTAATGTTTCAGTTTGAATATTATTAATATTAATAATTATAGAATCAGTAAAATATAATGGTAGACTTAATATAAAAATAGTGATATTTATAAATACAATAAAAATAGAGTGTTTAAATTTTTCATTTGAAGCTACTCTTGTTATATAAACAAATAATACAAGTATTCCTCCAATTATAATTAAAAATAATATATATGAAAATCAAAAATTGAATCTAATTAATCCAGAAATTAAGGCAATTAAAATTGTTTGTAATAAAAGAATTAGTCCTATTGAAAGAGGGTGTCTTATGAAAATAAAAGTAAAGGATAATATTAATGATATTGTTATTATAAAGATAATGCAGAGAATAGTTTATTAAAATTTTAATTTTGGAGATTAAAGATAGGAAGAATTTCTTTTCTCTGAAGTTTTAAAAGATTGCTCTTATATTTGATTTACAAGACCAAAATTTTATTTAAATTATTAAAACTAATGATAATTTTTTTATTTTTTTCAATTATTATATATATTTCAGGGGTTTTAGTGTTTTGTATTAAACGTAAACATTTTTTATTAATATTACTTAGATTAGAATTTATTGTTTTATCTTTATATTTTAATTTATTTGTTTATTTAAGTTATTTTGATTATGAATATTATTTTAGAATAATTTTTTTAACGATAAGAGTATGTGAGGGAGCTTTAGGATTATCAATTTTAGTTTCTTTAATTCGAACACATGGTAACGATTATTTAAATACTTTTAATTTATTATGATAAAATTTTTATTAATAATAATTTTTATGATCCCTTTAAGATTTAAAAAAAATTATTATTGATTAAATCAATATTTTTATTTTTTAATATTTATTATATTTTTAATAAATTTTAGTTTTAATTACTTAGTAACTAATATTAGTTATTTTTTAGGAAATGATTTATTAAGATACACAATAATTTTGCTAAGATTTTGAATTTGTTCTTTAATAATTTTAGCAAGATCAAAATTATTTAATAAAAACTATTATTACAATTTATTTTTATTTTTTGTTCTTATACTAATAATTTCTTTATATTGTGCTTTTGGTTCAATAAATTTATTTACTTTTTATTTATTTTTTGAAATAAGATTAATTCCGGTGTTAATTTTAATTATTGGGTGAGGGTATCAGCCTGAACGTATTCAGGCAGGGATATATTTATTATTTTATACTTTATTGGGTTCTTTACCTATATTAGTTTGTATTTTATATTATTATTTAAATTTTAATACTTTAGATTTATTTTCTATAAATAAGTCTTTAGATAGATTTGTGTTTTATATATGTATAAATTTTGTTTTTTTAATTAAAATACCTATATATTTTGTTCATTTATGATTACCTAAGGCTCATGTTGAAGCTCCAATTGCTGGATCAATAATTTTAGCTGGTGTTATATTAAAATTAGGAGGGTATGGGATAATGCGTTTAATATTATTATTTTTAAATATTGGAATAAAGATTAATTATATTTTTATTATAATTAGTATAGTAGGGGGATTTATAGTATCAATTATTTGCTTACGTCAAAGAGATATAAAATCATTAATTGCTTACTCTTCAGTAGCTCATATAGGGATAGTATTAGGAGGAATTATAACTTTAAATTATTGAGGTTTGTGTGGGGCTTTAGTTATAATATTAGCCCATGGTCTTTGTTCTTCTGGATTATTTTGTTTAGCTAATATTTCTTATGAACGAATTTTAAGGCGAAGAATTTTTTTAAATAAGGGCATAATTAATTTAATGCCAAGAATAACTTTATGGTGGTTTTTATTAAGTTCTTCAAATATAGCTGCCCCTCCCTCAATGAATTTATTGGGAGAAATTATATTAATTAATAGATTAGTTAGATGAAGATTTATTTGTATAATAATATTATCTTTAATATCATTTTTTAGAGCAGCTTATTCTTTATATTTATATTCTTATACTCAACACGGTAAAATTTATTCAGGATTATATATATTTTCAATAGGGTCAGTTCGTGAATTTTTATTATTATTATTGCATTGATTACCTTTAAATTTAATAATTTTAAAGGGGGAATATTTTACTTTATGAATTTATTTAAATAGTTTATATAAAATATTGATTTGTGGGGTCAAAGATATGAAAATTCATTTTAAATAATTTTATCAATTTGTTTAGTTTATTTTGCATTATTTTTAAGTTTTAGATTTGTTACTTTTTTAAGAAGGTTATATTTTATAGTATTAAATTACAGAATAATCTTAGAATTTGAGTTGTTAACAATTAATTCTAGATCTATTGTTATGACAATTTTACTAGATTGAATATCTTTACTTTTTATAAGATTTGTTTTATTTATTTCTTCTATAGTAGTTTTTTATAGAAAAGAATATATAGAAGGAGATTTAAATATTAATCGATTTATTATATTAGTCTCTATATTTGTTTTATCAATAATATTACTTATCATTAGACCTAATTTGATTAGAATTTTATTAGGATGAGATGGATTAGGTCTTGTTTCTTATTGTTTAGTTATTTATTATCAAAATGTTAAATCATATAATGCAGGGATATTAACTGCATTAACTAATCGTATTGGGGATGTAGCTTTATTAATATCTATTGCCTGAATACTAAATTATGGAAGATGAAATTATATTTATTATATTGAATATATAAAAAGTGATTTTTCTATAGAGTTAATTTCTTACTTAGTAGTTTTAGCTGCTATAACAAAAAGAGCTCAAATTCCTTTTAGTTCTTGACTTCCAGCAGCGATAGCTGCTCCAACACCAGTTTCTTCTTTGGTTCATTCTTCTACCTTAGTGACTGCTGGGGTTTATTTATTAATTCGGTTTAGTCCGGCATTGAGTCTTAATTTAATAATAATTTTATTATTTGTCGGTAGAATAACAATATTTATAGCTGGTTTAGGAGCTAATTTTGAATTTGATTTGAAAAAAATTATTGCACTTTCAACTTTAAGTCAATTAGGATTAATAATAAGAATTTTAGCTTTAGGGGAATTGAATTTGGCTTTTTTTCACTTGTTAACTCATGCTTTATTTAAGGCTACTTTATTTATATGCGCAGGGAGTATTATTCATAATTTAGGCAATTGTCAAGATATTCGGTATATAGGGTCTTTAGTTAATCAAATACCTTTAACATGCTGCTTTTTTAATATTTCTAACTTATCTCTATGTGGGCTCCCTTTTACTTCGGGGTTTTACTCTAAAGATTTAATTTTAGAAGTTTTATCAATAAATTATTTAAATATTTTTATTTACTTAATTTTTTTTATTTCTACAGGGCTTACTGCTTGCTATACTTTTCGATTGGTGTATTATTCTTTATTAGGTGATTTTAATTTTTTAAGATTAAATATAGTAAGAGATACAGGGTATATTATATTAAAGGGTATAGGAGGATTAATTTTTTTAGTTATTATTGGCGGAAGAATATTAATATGACTTATTTTTCCTGTTCCTTATTTTATTTGTTTACCTTTTTATATAAAAATTATAGCTTTATTAGTTTCTATTATAGGGGCTTGAATTGGGTATGAATTTTCAAAGTTTTCTTTAAGATACCCTTTAAAGTCTTTTGAGTCATTAAAGATATCTTTATTTTTTTCTTCAATATGGAATATACCTATTTTATCTACATTTGGTATAAATTATTCTATTTTGATAGTAAGAAAAAAAATTTTATTAAATTTTGATCGAGGGTGATCAGAATTTTTAGGTAGTCAAAATATTTTTTTAAATATAAAAAATACTTCAATATTTATACAATTTTTATTTAATAATAATATCAAAATTTACTTAATTATGTTAATAATTTGAGCAATATTTTTATTTATATATATATATTATTTAAATAGCTTATATAGAGCATAGTGCTGAAGATACTAGGGAAATAATTATTATTTTTAAATATTTATAAGAAAAAAGATTCTAATTTTATAGTGAAAATATAATGTTTTAAATTAAACTATATAAACAGAAATATTAACGAAATTTCATCGCTAAAAAATTAAGTTAGAAGCTTATTTTTGACTTTCATATTTCTTTAATCGGAGAAATATCTCAATTTAATCATTAACAGTGATTTACCTCTATTTTGGTTTCAATTAATTATAAATAAGGGCCCCCCTAGGCCTAATTTTAGGTCGAAACTAAATACAAAATTTTGTTTCTTATTTAATAAGATAAATTGATTGATCAATACTTTTTAATTGCAAATTAAATGTTATAATTAACTATTATCCTAAGTTATTCAGTTTAAAGCTCCTTGATTTCATTCGTGGTAAAGTCCTATTAAGAGAATTAAAATAAAAAAAGATCTGATTAAATAAATATTTACTAGGCTAGAAATTTTTATTACTAGAATAAGAGGAATTAGTAATGTAATTTCTACATCAAAAATTAAAAAAATAACTGCAATTAAAAAAAATTGTAAAGAAAATGGTAAACGAGCAGAATTTTTAGGATCAAACCCACATTCAAAAGGGCTTCTTTTTTCTCGATCTATAAAAGTTTTTTTTGATAAAATTCTTGCTAATATTATTATAATTAAACAAATTAATAAAAGGGTTAATGCTATATAAAAAATAAAGATAATTATTTATACTAATTTTAATTAGATCTTTTAATTGGAAGTCAAAAATAATTTTTATACTATATAAATTATTTATCTACCTCATCAGTATATAGAAATATAAAGAAATAATCAAACAACGTCTACAAAATGTCAGTATCAAGCTGCTGCTTCAAATCCAAAATGGTGAATACAAGAAAAGTGGTTATAAGTATGACGAATTAAACAAACTAATAAAAATGAGGTTCCAATAATTACATGAATTCCATGAAATCCTGTTGCTATAAAAAAAGATGATCCATAAACTGCATCGGAAATTGTAAAAGGGGCTTCTATATATTCATACCCTTGTAAAATAGAGAAATAAATTCCTAAAATTACAGTTAATAGTAATCTTTGGGTTACTTGTTTAAAATTATTTTCTATTAAACTGTGATGAGCTCATGTAACGGTTAATCCTGAAGTTAGAAGGATAAGTGTATTTAATAATGGGATTTGGATTGGGTTGAATGTTTCAATTCCTTTAGGAGGTCATATTATACCAAGTTCAATTGTTGGGGATAATCTTCTATGAAAAAATCTTCAGAAAAATGAGATAAAAAAAAATACTTCAGATGTGATAAATAAAATTATTCCTCAACGTAACCCTATAGTAACTCTATAAGTATGTAATCCTTGAAATGTACCTTCTCGGGAGACATCTCGTCATCATTGGTATATAATTAAAGATGTAGTAATAAATCCTAATAAAAATAAATCAGAATTATAGAAATGAAATCATTTAATTAATCCAATTATTATAATTATTGTTCTAAGAGCTCTAAATAAAGGTCATGGCCTAACATCGACTAGGTGGTAAGGGTGATTTTTATGTAAATGCATTAAATTACTTCTCTAGAGTAAAGAGTACTAAGTACTGCAAATACATAAGATTGAATAATAGCAACTGCTGATTCAAGAATTAATAATAGTAATTGAACAATAATTAATAAGTTAATTATTATTATAGTTAATGTTGGACCAGTATTACCAAGTAAAGTTATTAATAAATGCCCAGCAATTATATTAGCGGCTAATCGAACAGCTAAAGTTCCAGGTCGAATAATATTTCTAATAGTTTCAATACAAACTATAAAAGGTATAAGAACTGGGGGTGTTCCTTGAGGTACTAAATGTGCAAATATATGAATTGTGTTATTTACTCATCCATAAATTATAAATCTTATTCAAAGAGGTAGTGCTAAAGTTAAGGTTATAAGTAAATGTCTTGATCTTGTGAAAATATATGGGAATAATCCAAGAAAATTGTTAAATACAATAATTGAAAATAATCTAATAAAAATTATAGTTCTTCCTTGAAATGAAGGCCCAATTAAGGTTTTAAATTCTATATGAAGTGTTGAGGTAATTTTAATTCATAAATAATTTCATCGTGAAGGAATTAATCAAAATATAGAAGGTATTAATATAAGTCCTAAGAATGTTCTTAATCAATTTATTGAAAATCTAAATCTTGTTGAGGGGTCGAATGATCTGAATAGATTAGTTATCATTTTCAATTAATTTTTGAAATATTTTTATTTCTTAAGCTTCTTTTAATAGGGTATTTAAAAGAAAAATAATTTATTACATTAAATATGAAAAAAATAAAAATAAATATTAAAAATAGTATGAGTCAATTTATTGGTGCTATTTGAGGAATCAAAAATTATTAATTTTAAATTAATGATTTTAGAATGACAAACTAATGTTATAACTTAACTAAATTCTTCCATTAGAAGTATTCGTTAACATACTATTAAATGGTTTAAGAGACCAGTACTTACTTTCAGTCATCTAATGTTAAACTTCTCTTATTATAGAAATTCATTTAATAAAATAATTTGGTGAAATTCTTTCTAGAACAATTGGTATAAATCTATGATTTGCTCCACAAATTTCAGAACATTGCCCAAAAAAAATACCAGCTCGATTTAACAAAAATCTAACTTGGTTTAATCGTCCGGGAGTGGCATCAATTTTAACTCTGATAGTAGGGATGGCTCATGAGTGAAGAACATCAGCAGCAGTTACTAGTATTCGGATTTGTGAATTATAAGGAACTGAAATTCGGTTATCAACGTCTAGAAGTCGAAATTCATATGATTTTAATTCATTTGTGGGAATTATATAAGAATCAAATTCAATGTTTTTAAAATCTGTGTATTCATATGATCAATATCATTGATGTCCAATAGTTTTAATAGTAACAATTGGGTTATTTACTTCATCTAATAAGTAAAGAAGACGTAAAGAAGGAAGTGCAATGAAAATTAATGTAACAGCAGGAAGAACTGTTCAAATAAACTCAATTGTTTGTCCTTCAAGTAAGTATCGATAATTAAATTTATTAAAAAAAAGTCTTCCTATTAAATATCCAACTAATACAGTAATTATAAGCAGAATTATTAAGGTATGATCATGTAAAAAAGTTAATTGTTCTATTAAAGGTGAGGCTCTATCTTGAGTGGTTAAAGTTTTTCATGTTGCCATTCTTTCTAAAGAAAGCATAAACTTTATATTTGGGACTTAAATCCACTGCACTAATCTGCCACATTAGAAGTTAGATAATATGGGGAGCTCAGAATAGCTATGTTCTGCGGGAGGCATAGATTGTAATCATTCAATTGAAGATGTTAAATTTATTGGAGAAATTCTTTTTCGTATTGAAATAAATCTTTCTCAAGTAATAAAAAGAAAGAAAAAAATTCTTATTATTGAAATAATTGATCCTATAGATGATACTATATTTCATGTGGTGTAAGCGTCTGGGTAATCAGAATATCGTCGAGGTATTCCGGCTAATCCAAGAAAATGTTGGGGAAAGAATGTAAGGTTTACCCCAATAAATATAGCTAAAAATTGAATTTTTATAAATTTTTCATTTAATGTTAATCCAGTGAATAAAGAAAATCACTGAGCCAATCCTCCTATAATTGCAAATACTGCTCCTATTGAAAGTACATAATGAAAGTGAGCTACTACATAATAAGTGTCATGAAGAATAATATCAATTGAGGAATTGGCTAAAACTACTCCTGTTAATCCTCCAACTGTAAATAAAAATACAAATCCTAGAGCTCATAGTATAGAAGGAGAGTAATTAATTTGAGTTCCATGAAGGGTAGCTAATCATCTGAAAATTTTAATTCCTGTAGGAACTGCAATAATTATAGTTGCTGAGGTAAAGTATGCTCGAGTATCAACATCTATGCCGACTGTGAATATATGGTGGGCCCATACTACAAATCCAAGTAACCCAATTGCTATTATTGCATAAATTATACCTAAACACCCAAATGTTTCCTTTTTTCCTCTTTCTTGTCTAATAATTTGGGAGATTATTCCAAATCCTGGGAGAATTAAAATATACACTTCAGGATGTCCAAAAAATCAAAATAAATGTTGATATAAAATAGGGTCTCCACCTCCTGCTGGGTCAAAAAATGAAGTATTTAAATTTCGATCAGTCAATAGTATAGTAATAGCTCCTGCTAAAACTGGGAGAGAAAGAAGTAAAAGTAAAGCTGTAATTCCTACAGATCAAACAAATAGGGGTATTCGATCAAATTTTATTCCAGAAGATCGTATATTAATGATTGTAGTAATAAAATTTACAGCTCCTAGAATACTAGAGATACCTGCTAGATGTAGTCTAAAAATAGCTAAATCTACAGAAGAGCCTCTATGTGCGATATTGGAGGACAGTGGGGGATAAACAGTTCAACCTGTTCCTGCTCCTCTTTCAACTATTCTTCTTACTAATAACAATGAAAGTGATGGGGGAAGTAATCAAAATCTTATGTTATTTATTCGAGGGAAAGCTATATCTGGGGCTCCAAGTATTAGAGGGACTAATCAATTTCCAAATCCTCCAATAACAATTGGTATAACTATAAAGAAAATTATAATAAATGCGTGGGCTGTTACAATTACATTGTATATTTGGTCATCTCCTAAAAATATCCCAGGGGTTCTTAATTCTATTCGAATTAAAATTCTTAGAGATATCCCAACAATTCCAGCCCATGCCCCAAAAATGAAGTAAAGAGTTCCAATGTCCTTGTGATTGGTTGAAAATAGTCATTTATTCGGTAGGATGGCTGAGATCCAGGCGATAAACTGTAAATTTATGAACGAATATTAATATTCTTCTACCACAAGTCTTATAGTCAAATTTTAATGATTTTAAATTGCAAATTTAAAGAAGGGGCAGCCCTAAGGCTTAAAGGTGCGGCGGTCTTTGTTTGAAGCTTTGAAGGCGACGAGTTTAATTGTAACTTAAATCCTTAACAAAAATTAAATGCTATAGTACTAAATATTAATCCAATAAGAGAAATGAAATTAATTATATAAATTCAGTATTGATTTGTTTTAAATTTTGAGGTAAAATTTAATTCTAAGGAATTTAATACTGAAATTGAAAAAATTAATCGCATATAATAGAAAAGTGTAAATAAAGTAATAATTACTATTAGAAATGCAAGAAATAAAAAATTTCTTTCAATTAATTTTTGAATAGCAAGTCATTTAGGAAAGAATCCTAGAAAGGGGGGGAGCCCTCCTAGTCTAAGAAAATTTATAATTAGAAGTATTTTTGTAAATATTTCTTGATTAAATATTGTAGGTATTTGTTTAATATAAAAAATATTAAAAGTTTTGAATATAATTACAATGTTGAAGGAAATAATTGTATACGTTAAGAAATAAAATAATCATGTTGTTTCTATAGAAAATATAGAAGCTAGTATTCATCCTATATGATTAATAGAACTATAGGCTAAAATTTTACGGAGGCTAATTTGATTTAGTCCTATAATTCCTCTAATTATTATTCTGAAAATAATGATAATTGAGAAAAATAAGGGAAAATTTAAATTATATGTAATTAATACTATAGGAGCAATTTTTTGGAGAGTTAATATGATAAAGCTATTAGATCAATTTAATCCTTCTATTACCTCAGGGAATCAAAAATGGAATGGGGCTCTTCCTATTTTTGCAAGTAAAGCAGAATTAAAAATTAATGTATATGAAGTTTCAATTCATTTAATATCAAATGATAAGGATATTATAATAATTGCGAATAGAAGAATTGTTGAAGCGATTGCTTGAACAATAAAATATTTAAGGGATGCTTCGACTGATAGGGCATTTTTATTATTATTTATTAGGGGAATAATAGATAATAAATTAATTTCTAGTCCTATTCACATACCTATTCAGGAATTAGAGGAAATTGAGATTAAGGCTCCAATGGTTATTGTTATATAGAATAATAATTTATAAAATTTAAAAATTAAAAAGAAAAGGGTTAAAATCTTTATACTTGGGGTATGAACCCAATAGCTTAATTAGCTTATCTTTTTAATTGGATTATGTTTTAGTATATGACGTACAAAAGTTTTTGATATTTTTAGAAGTAGTTTAATTCTGCTAAGCATAATGAAGGTAAATAATTTACATGATTTATTCTATCAAAATAACCCTTTTAATTTCAGGCACTTCATTAAAACTTTTTAATAAAGAAATATTTTGTTAACATTAAAAATTAGCGATTAGCTTGGTTTTAAAAAGAGGGTAAAAAAGTGAAAAAAAAAAGTGACTTTTTTTGTGATTTTTGGCGACTTTTTTTGGGGTAATTAGGGGGGGGTGCTAGAGCTAGTTTCTTAAAGAATAGTTAATTATGGTTTAAGAATTTTGATTTTTATATGGTTTTTTTTTGCTACCTATAAAAATTTAATTAATTAATAATATATATATATATATATTTAAATATAAAATTTTAATATATAATATAATATTATATTTAATGTTAATAAAAAGAAACAAATATCTAAGTTAATATAAGAAATAACAAAATTTAAAGATGAAAAGCGATTCTATGAATTTAAAGAAAAAGAAAAAGAGAAATAGTTTAAAGTTTACTATTGAAAATAATAATTTTAAATCTATATTATATTAATTAATAAATATTTAATATATATATAATTTAGGTATATATACATTCTAATATAATAAATATGTATATATATATTAATATATATATTATAATATATAAATATTGTTATATAAATATATAATATATATATTATTAATAAAAAAAATATTTATTTAATTTATATAAAATTATATTAATTATTATTATATTAAATTTTTAATGAAAAATTGAAAATTATTTAAATTATAGTTAAATTAATATAGATTAGTATAATAAATTAATTAAAATTTAATTAAAATTAATACTAAATTTAATTAATTATTATATATATTAAGGTATAAAATTTATTTAAAATGAATGCTAAATATAATTATTATTAAAATATTATAAATTAAGTTTTAAATGATTTAAATTTAATTAATAAAAAAAAAAAAACTTCCTTTATTTATATTATTATTAAATTATTGTTATTTATTTACATACAAATAATTTAAAATAATAAATTAAATTATGATTTGAGTTATAAAAATTTTAAATTTTTTATTAGTTTAATAAAATGTAATAAATTAATATTTTTATAATTTATTTAAATTTTAGTTAATAAATAAATTACTTTAAGTTTTTTAATTTTTAAGCTTTAATTTAATTACTTAGGTTTATGTGCTAGAAATTTAAATTAGTGTCTATTGTTCTTAAAAGCTAATGTTTTTAGCAATTAAATTTGTTTTTGGTTAGGGGGAAGCCAAAAATTTTTTAATTGTTATTGATTTTACATTTATAGTTCAATTTTTCATTAGTTTTTCTTAATTAAGGTTGGGTTTCATTATTTTTTAAGCTTTAATTTAATTACTTAGGTTTATGCGCTAGAAATTTAAATTAGTGTCTATTGTTCTTAAAAGCTAATGTTTTTAGCAATTAAATTTGTTTTTGGTTAGGGGGAAGCCAAAAATTTTTTAATTGTTATTGATTTTACATTTATAGTTCAATTTTTCATTAGTTTTTCTTAATTAAGGTTGGGTTTCATTATTTTTTAAGCTGTTTAGAAATTCTTAAGCTGTTTAGAAGTTTTTAAGTTGTTTAGAAATTCTTAAGCTGTTTAGAAATTCTTAAGCTGTTTAGAAATTCTTAAGCTGTTTAGAAGTTTTTAAGTTGTTTAGAAATTCTTAAGCTGTTTAGAAGTTTTTAAGTTGTTTAGAAATTCTTAAGCTGTTTAGAAATTCTTAAGCTGTTTAGAAGTTTTTAAGCTGTTTAGAAGTTTTTAAGCTGTTTAGAAGTTTTTAAGTTGTTTAGAAGTTTTTAAGCTGTTTAGAAGTTTTTAAGCTGTTTAGAAGTTTTTAAGCTGTTTAGAAGTTTTTAAGCTGTTTAGAAGTTTTTAAGTTGTTTAGAAATTCTTAAGCTGTTTAGAAATTCTTAAGCTGTTTAGAAATTCTTAAGCTGTTTAGAAATTCTTAAGTTGTTTAGAAATTCTTAAGCTGTTTAGAAGTTTTTAAGCTGCTTAGAAGTTTTTAAGCTGTTTAGAAGTTTTTAAGTTGTTTAGAAATTCTTAAGCTGTTTAGAAGTTTTTAAGTTGTTTAGAAATTCTTAAGCTGTTTAGAAGTTTTTAAGCTGTTTAGAAATTCTTAAGCTGTTTAGAAATTCTTAAGCTGTTTAGAAATTCTTAAGCTGTTTAGAAGTTTTTAAGTTGTTTAGAAGTTTTTAAGCTGTTTAGAAATTCTTAAGCTGTTTAGAAGTTTTAAGCTGTTTAGAAGTTTTAAGCTGTTTAGAAGTTTTTAAGCTGTTTAGAAGTTTTTAAGCTGTTTAGAAGTTTTTAAGCTGTTTAGAAGTTTTTAAGTTGTTTAGAAATTCTTAAGCTGTTTAGAAATTCTTAAGCTGTTTAGAAATTCTTAAGCTGTTTAGAAGTTTTTAAGCTGTTTAGAAGTTTTTAAGCTGTTTAGAAGTTTTTAAGCTGTTTAGAAGTTTTTAAGCTGTTTAGAAGTTTTTAAGCTGTTTAGAAGTTTTTAAGCTGTTTAGAAGTTTTTAAGCTGTTTAGAAGTTTTTAAGTTGTTTAGAAATTCTTAAGTTGTTTAGAAATTCTTAAGCTGTTTAGAAGTTTTTAAGTTGTTTAGAAATTCTTAAGCTGTTTAGAAATTCTTAAGCTGTTTAGAAGTTTTAAGCTGCTTAGAAGTTTTTAAGTTGTTTAGAAATTCTTAAGTTGTTTAGAAATTCTTAAGTTGTTTAGAAATTCTTAAGTTGTTTAGAAATTCTTAAGTTGTTTAGAAGTTTTTAAGCTGTTTAGAAATTCTTAAGCTGTTTAGAAGTTTTTAAGCTGTTTAGAAGTTTTTAAGCTGTTTAGAAATTCTTAAGCTGTTTAGAAATTCTTAAGCTGTTTAGAAATTCTTAAGCTGTTTAGAAATTCTTAAGCTGTTTAGAAGTTTTTAAGTTGTTTAGAAGTTTTTAAGCTGTTTAGAAATTCTTAAGCTGTTTAGAAGTTTTAAGCTGTTTAGAAGTTTTTAAGCTGTTTAGAAGTTTTTAAGCTGTTTAGAAGTTTTTAAGCTGTTTAGAAGTTTTTAAGTTGTTTAGAAATTCTTAAGCTGTTTAGAAATTCTTAAGCTGTTTAGAAATTCTTAAGCTGTTTAGAAGTTTTTAAGCTGTTTAGAAGTTTTTAAGCTGTTTAGAAGTTTTTAAGCTGTTTAGAAGTTTTTAAGCTGTTTAGAAGTTTTTAAGCTGTTTAGAAGTTTTTAAGCTGTTTAGAAGTTTTTAAGCTGTTTAGAAGTTTTTAAGCTGTTTAGAAGTTTTTAAGTTGTTTAGAAATTCTTAAGTTGTTTAGAAATTCTTAAGCTGTTTAGAAGTTTTTAAGTTGTTTAGAAATTCTTAAGCTGTTTAGAAATTCTTAAGCTGTTTAGAAGTTTTAAGCTGCTTAGAAGTTTTTAAGTTGTTTAGAAATTCTTAAGTTGTTTAGAAATTCTTAAGTTGTTTAGAAATTCTTAAGTTGTTTAGAAATTCTTAAGTTGTTTAGAAGTTTTTAAGCTGTTTAGAAATTCTTAAGCTGTTTAGAAGTTTTTAAGCTGTTTAGAAGTTTTTAAGCTGTTTAGAAATTCTTAAGCTGTTTAGAAGTTTTAAGTTGTTTAGAAGTTTTTAAGTTGTTTAGAAATTCTTAAGCTGTTTAGAAGTTTTTAAGTTGTTTAGAAGTTTTTAAGTTGTTTAGAAGTTTTTAAGTTGTTTAGAAATTCTTAAGCTGTTTAGAAGTTTTTAAGCTGCTTAGAAGTTTTTAAGTTGTTTAGAAATTCTTAAGTTGTTTAGAAGTTTTTAAGCTGTTTAGAAGTTTTTAAGTTGTTTAGAAGTTTTTAAGCTGTTTAGAAGTTTTTAAGTTGTTTAGAAATTCTTAAGCTGTTTAGAAGGTTTTAAGCTGCTTAGAAGTTTTTAAGCTGCTTAGAAGTTTTTAAGTTGTTTAGAAATTCTTAAGTTGTTTAGAAGTTTTTAAGCTGTTTAGAAGTTTTTAAGTTGTTTAGAAGTTTTTAAGCTGTTTAGAAGTTTTTAAGTTGTTTAGAAATTCTTAAGCTGGTTAGAAGTTTTTAAGTTGTTTAGAAATTCTTAAGCTGGTTAGAAGTTTTTAAGTTGTTTAGAAATTCTTAAGCTGGTTAGAAGTTTTTAAGTTGTTTAGAAATTCTTAAGCTGTTTAGAAATTCTTAAGCTGTTTAGAAGGTTTTAAGTTGGTTAGAAATTATGTTTTGCTTAATTGGTTTTTAGTTTATATATATATATATATATATATATATATATATATATAATGTTAATTTTTTATTGTTTTAATTAAAAGTTTAAATTTAGCTTATTTGATTAGTCTATGTTTTTATTTATATGTTAATTTTTGTGTATAAGGGTATTAGTTTAAATAGTTGATATTATTTTAAAATTAATTCACAGTAAGAAGTTTTATAAATTAAGGAGATTTAGATTTAGAAATATATAATAATATTAACAAAATTTGTGCCAGCAGTTGCGGTTACACAGATAATATAATTAATTGTTTTTAGTTTATAGTAATTATTTAATTTTAAAAGTATAAATTGAAATTTGTTAAGTGAAATTTTAAATTTTAATTAATTTTGATTAAAAATTTAGATACTATTAAATTTTGTTTTAAACTAGGATTAGATACCCTATTATTGAAAATGTAAATTTAAAATGCTAAACTAGTAATAGTTATGTTCTTGAAAATTAAAAATTTTGGCGGTATTTTAGTCTTTTCAGAGGAACCTGTTCTATAATTGATATTCCACGATTTATTGTACTTATTTTAATTAGTTTATATATCGTCGTCATTTGAATATTTTTAAAGAAATGGAATATTCAAAATTTAAAATAATAAAAAAAATCAGATCAAGGTGTAGTTCATAAATAAGAAGAAATGGGTTACAATAATTATATTTATACAGATTAAAATTTTAAAAATTTTATGAAGGTGGATTTGAAAGTAATAATATTTAAATTAATATTATGATTTAAGCTCTAAAATATGCACATATCGCCCGTCGCTCTCATTTAAAGTGAGATAAGTCGTAACATAGTAGGCGTACTGGAAAGTGTGCCTGGGACGATCAAATTAGAGCTTTGGATAAAGTATTTTATTTACACTAAAAAGTTAATTGTGAAACTCAATTTAATTTGAATAGATAAAATTATTTAAATATTTTAAAAAAAATATTTTTCATTTTTATTATTTTTTGAGAAAAAATTAGTTATATTATAGTTTATTAGTATAGTGATAGAAATTTTAAAAAAATGAAAATTTATATTTTAAAAAGAAAAATTTATTTTTTGTACCTTGTGTGTCAGGGCTTATTAATTAATAATTAAGTATTTAATTTTCTCGGTTTTAAAAGAGCTAAAAAATTATAAATTTTATTGTAAAATAAATATTTAAAATAATTTTTTTGTAATGAAACGTTATTCGTTTTTAAATATATCTAGTTTTTAAAGAAAAGAATTAAATTCTGTTTATTAGGGTATAAGGTTTATTAATAAATTTTATTAAATTAATAAAAAATATTTTTGGGGATAAGCTTAAGAGTATATTTTTATAAATATTTATTTATGTAAGAAGTTGTAGGATTAGAAATTTTCATCTATATTAATTTGTTATAATTAATTTTTATATAAATTTAATTTTTATTTATTTTAAATGTTTTATTTAAATAATTTATTTAATAATAAAATAAATGAAATAATGATAAAATTAGTATAATTTTATTTATAAATATATTGATATTTATAGGTTATTTTAAGGAATTCGGCAAATAATTTTTTCGCCTGTTTATTAAAAACATGTCTTTTTGATTTTAATTTAAAGTCTAACCTGCCCACTGAATTTTAAATGGCCGCGGTATTTTGACCGTGCGAAGGTAGCATAATAATTAGTTTTTTAATTGAAAGCTGGAATGAATGGTTGAACGAGAAAAATACTGTCTCAAATTAAATTTATTAGAATTTTATTTTTAAGTTAAAAAGCTTAAATACTTTTAAAAGACGAGAAGACCCTATAGAGTTTTATAAATATTTATTGTTTAAAATTTTTAGAATTATATAATTTTTTTCAGTGAAATTTATTTTATTGGGGTGATAGAAAAATTTAATAAACTTTTTTTTAATTAAAACATTTATTTATGAAATTTTGATCCATTATTTATGATTATAAGATTAAATTACCTTAGGGATAACAGCGTAATTTCTTTAAAGAGTTCAAATCGAAAAAGAAGTTTGCGACCTCGATGTTGGATTAAAATTAAATTTTGGTGTAGAAGCTAAAAGATTAGGTCTGTTCGACCTTTAATATTTTACATGATCTGAGTTTAAACCGGTGTGAGCCAGGTTGGTTTCTATCTTTAAAAAAAAATGATTTTTTAGTACGAAAGGACCAAATATCTATAAAATTTATTTTAAACTGAATATTATTAATTTAATTACTTTGGCAGACTAGTGCATTAAATTTAGGATTTAATTATGTAATATAATTACAAGTAATACTTGTTTTTAAAGGATTTAGTTTTGGTGTTTATTAGAAGTTTAATTTTAATTATTTGTGTTTTAGTGGGGGTTGCTTTTTTAACTTTATTAGAGCGTAAGGTTTTAGGGTATATTCAAATTCGTAAGGGACCTAATAAGGTAGGTTTTATAGGGATTCCTCAACCTTTTAGAGATGCTATTAAATTATTTACTAAGGAAGGGGCTTACCCTTTAATATCAAATTTTAATTTGTATTATTTTTCTCCAGTTTTTAATTTATTTTTATCTTTATTATTATGATTATGTATACCTTTTTTTAGGGTATTGATTAATTTTAATATAGGAGTTTTATTTTTTTTATGTTGTTCAAGATTAAGTGTTTATACTATTATAATTGCTGGCTGGTCTTCTAATTCTAATTATTCTTTATTGGGTGGACTTCGTTCTGTAGCTCAAACTATTTCTTATGAAGTAAGATTATCTTTAATTTTATTATCTTTTTTATTTTTAATTTCTAGTTTAAGAATACTTGAATTTTTTAAGTATCAAACATATTCTTGATTATTATTTTTATGTTTTCCTTTGAGTTTAATTTGATTTGTCTCAAGATTAGCAGAAACAAATCGTACTCCCTTTGATTTTGCTGAGGGGGAATCAGAACTTGTATCTGGGTTTAATGTAGAATATAGAGGTGGGGGATTTGCTTTAATTTTTATAGCTGAATATTCAAGAATTTTATTTATGAGAATATTGTGTTGTATTTTATTTTTGGGGGGTGATGTTTGTTCATGGTTATTTTTTTTAAAATTAAGGTTTATATCTTTTTTATGAATTTGGGTTCGTGGAACTTTACCTCGTTTTCGGTATGATAAATTAATATATTTAGCATGAAAAAGGTTTCTTCCTGTTGCTTTAAATTATTTACTTTTTTTTTCAGGGTTGAAGATATTTGTTTTTTCTTTATTGATTTAGTTAATTAAATTTAGTAGTAAGTTAATAGAGAGTTTAACTCTTTTTTATATTTTCAAAATATATACTTATACAAGTTCATTAACTAATTAAATAAAATTGAGTCTCAAATTTTGGCGATTACTGGGTTAATAATAAAATATAAAAAATATAAAATAGTTAAAATTTGTCCAATTAAAATATAAGGATCTTCTACAGGGCGGGCTCCAATTCATGTTAATAAAAAAATAATAGAAATTAAAGATCAAAATAATAGTTTATTAATAGGGTAGAATCGAGTTCTTTGAATTTTTTTTTTATTTGTAAATGGTATTAGTAATAGAATAGAGATAGATATAATTAATGCAAATACTCCTCCTAATTTATTAGGGATAGATCGAAGAATTGCGTAGGCAAATAGAAAATATCATTCGGGCTGAATATGGGCAGGGGTTACTATAGGATTAGCCGGGATAAAATTATCTGGGTCTCCAAATATATTAGGATTAATAAGAGTTAAAATTACTAGAATTATGATTAGTATAATGAATCCAAATAAATCCTTAAAAGTAAAGTAGGGATGAAAGGGGATTTTATCAACATTTCCATTTACTCCTAAAGGGTTATTTGATCCTGTTTGGTGAAGAAATAGTAAATGAATAATTGTTAATGCTGCTACAATAAAAGGAAGAAGGAAGTGTAAAGCAAAAAATCGTGTTAAAGTAGCATTGTCTACTCCAAACCCTCCTCAAAGTCATTGAACAATTGTTTTTCCTACATAAGGGATAGCTGATAATAAGTTAGTAATAACAGTTGCTCCTCAAAAAGATATTTGCCCTCAAGGAAGGACATATCCAAGAAATGCAGTTGCTATAACAGCAAATAAAATAATAACTCCTACAGTTCAAGGTAAAATTAAGTTATAAGACCCATAGTATAACCCTCGTCCAACATGAAGATAAATAC